>JAXBDA010006239.1:0-21424 GCA_036023075.1 Gaultheria prostrata | reverse complement strand
CACACTCCCTTTTTGTCTTTATTCAACCTGAAATTACCAAATTGCCCTTCATATGGAAAAGGTGACTCTTGAAGTAAGGGTAATTTGGTAATTTCAGATTGAATAAAGACAAAAAGGGAGTGTGTGGGGATAAAAGGGGGGGTGGAAATCATTTCCCAAAAAAAAATGTAATATCATTTTTAGTAAAAAAAAAATGTCTATTGCTTGTTACAAAAGTTTCATCCAATTACTTTATATCTACATGTATTTCCCTGAAAAATAGTCAAACACACATCGTATGACTAATCGCCTGTCTTCAATAATTTCCTCTCCTACCACATCTCCCTATTATTGCGCATCCCTCTAAGGCTGCTCGCGAACAAACTTTTTTTAGTGACTTTTTGGTCTTTTTTGACTAAGCCAAAAATGTTTAGGCCACTTGCAAAGACAATAAATTTAGCCCAAACAATTAATCATTCACGAAAGGACAAGTGATGCACTATAATGCAAAATTTTAATGTGGTAAAAGAAACATATACAATATCAAACACCATATGTCTTTAGCATAACTTGTCTTATAAATTGTGTAATTTTGTTACAAAAAGATATAACTATATAAGTATATACTAAAAAGGGAAAATTTCACTTAGACCCCTAAGGTTTCTAATAAAGACAGACACCTCCCCCCATTTTTGAGAAATGACAGGAACCTCCCTTGTCAGAAACAGAAGGTTAATAGAGTTAATGGTGGGGTCAAAATTACTTGTATACCCACACTGAAATCTGGATATTTCACGCGAGATTTGCAGAAGCCTGAGTTAGATTAGACCTGGCGGGAAATTGGGTTTACCTTTCACCAATCTTGGTGGATGGTGGGAATGGCGGGAATAGAAGATTGCGTACGTACGTAGCACCTACATATATACATATATTGGCATACATCTACTCCCAATACCTCTAACAAGAGAGAGAAACAAAACCCACTTCGATGAGAGAAAAAAATGTGAAAATGGGTTAGTTTGCTAATCAATTCTACAGAGATAGCGCTAAAAGTGTGGGTGATCGATTCTACTAACACAAGTCGAAGAAGGGCAAGTTTGGAATAAAGTTGTCTACATTTCTTTCTTTCTTTTTTTCTCTTCTAACGGGGAATGAAGGGCAAGTTGGGCAAAAAGCTCCTTTTTGATTACATCATGGTTTTCCATCCCTCTCGGAAGTCCAACTGATTATGGGGATTAGAAATCCAAAGTGTGAAATAAGGAAAGTTCCTGTCATTTCTCAAAACTGAGGGAAGGTTTCTGTCATTGTCAGAAACCTCAGGGGGTCTAAGTGAAATTTGCCCTACTAAAAATGAAGTGCATCTTTTAAGAAAAGGGATTCTCTGATGTACTTGAGGGGAGATCGGTCATCGGTGTACCGTTTATGCTTACTTTATCGCAGTCCGATGATCTCTTCGCCGTCGGTTCTCACGTTCTCTGAGGGTATGTCTTTTTGGGTTTTTCTCCTCTGTATACAATGTCTCCTTTGTTTTTGTCTGTGCTAATGGAATTGGATTGTTAATGCTTGTTTGACCCTTCTTTGCATGTTTAATTTCATTTGATTTGATACTAAGAGAAACCTAGATTTCTCTTTCCATGTTTAGGGAGGAGGTTAATACCGAAGGGTCTCGCAGAATGATACTTGTTTAAATGCAGCATGACACTGATGAGTCAACTGTAATTGGGACTTACAGTTGACCATTGATTGCTTGTTTAATTTCATTTGAACTTGCTCATGCTGATCTTACATGTACTTGAACTGAGATGGTATTTTCTTCTTGTAAATGGAAAGGGAATAACTAAAAGAAACAAGGATTTTCTCTTTGCTTATTTGGTAGGTAAATTCATGTAATCTGAGTGCATTGCAATGAGATTGTGCTATTAGTTCCATATTTTCCTCTTTAAAAGACCATGCACTGAATTACATGGGTCATGTCCATCTATGTTCTGCTATCCTTACGGAGATCGTTTTAACCCTTACTTGAACACTTATCAAGCCTCCCTCGCAAAGAATGAAAACATCTCCCACCATGTCTGGCCTGTCACTTCTTTTTCTTTCGCTCCTTTTCACTCTAAACTACCGTTCACATGCTGATTTAATTGGCATTACCTGTAAGAAAACTGAGTCTCCCAATCTTTGCGTATCAACTCTAAGATCAGACCCTCGTAGCGCTGCTGCAGATGTCGAAGGGCTTGCGCGCATCATATTTGATGCTACACTTGCTAAAGTGAATGCTACTCTTGGCCAAATAAAGGCTTTGCTAAAGAAGACAAGTGACCCGGATCTAAGAGAATACCTCACTGTTTGTGCCAAGGAGTATGAAACAGCTACAGAAGATATCACTAGCGCCATCGAGAATGTAGGCTCACATAACATCGATTCTAGAATAAGCGCTGACGCCGTTTATGATGAGGCTCGAAGTTGCGAGGAGATATTTACTGAGCGCCCACCTCCAAGACAGCGTAAATCACCTTTCACAGCGGTGAACGATGTGGTGAAAAATTTGGTTATGATTGCTTCTGCAATTGTAGAATCTCTTGGCTGATTTTCTCCTTGTTATCCAATTCCTGTCTTCCTTTGTGATATTGAATAAAAGATTATGGATTTACCATAGTTCTATTCCCCAATGATCCTCATTGCTCATCCCCTTTAATTATTTACAATTTTAGCGGAACAAACGTAAATCCCAATGGTATTCTTATGTTGTGGTCCACGGCAAATTTATGGGTGAGAGGCACATTGAGGCGCAAAGGTCCGTTGGGGCCTAGGCACGAAGCGCAAGGCAAGGTTCGGGCCTTATTAGACCAAGAGGCACACTTAACCGGGAAAAAAATACTCCCTCCGTCCCAAAATAAGTGTCCACTTTCACTTTTTGACTTTGTTTTTAAATTGTCTATAACTTTCAATCTATAATGTATTATATACTTTTAAAAAGATTGTATTTTAGAACTCATTGATTTCTATCAAACAAGATCTATATTACGTATTTTATGCATCTTAGATTGAAAATTGTAGACAACTTTTGAATCCAGCTAGCATAGTAATGGGGACATTTATTTTGGAACTAAGGGAGTAACAATATGGCATACATCAATTATTCAAATAATAAAAACTAAGACAATGAAGTTTAGAAAGTGTACCCTGTAAGAAATCAATGAAATCATCTACCTCATGCCCATTAGTTAACAAATTTTGCATAGAGAAGAAGTAAAAGTCAAATTCAAAGAAAGACAATCATCCGATACTTGAACCAAAGGCTTAGAGAGATTGTTTGGTTCGAGTCGTTCAATTGAAATGAGAGATCAACGTGGTGTACTTGAGGATTGTTTAGTCCTTAGTTTAATACCTTAATAACATCTTTTCCCTCTAGAATTAAATTAGGTGTGAATTGTATGTGGCTCACTAGGCGCATGCTTTGGCCTTTTCCAAAGGTGTGTGCCTTGGTCACCTAGGCTTTGCCTTTTTTAAGTTGCCAAGAGTGAGCCTTTATGCGTTGCGCCTAGGTGCACCTTTTACAATTATTGTCCGTGGTTGTCAAATCGTGAATTCAAATGGCAGTTTTTCGACTGAAAACCAAAAGATTCGGTTATAATAGGGAAATGCATATATTGCTTATTAAATGACATGATTTCCGTCATTGCCCTTGTGTCCTAGCTACCTTGCAACTCTTTTCGTCAATTATGAGGATGCTTTTGGAAAATTAGAAAGTTTTACTTTGACTTTTCAAAGAATACTAACATTTTGAAACATCTGAAAAATAGAATAAGGGACTAACAATTAGAGACGAAGAGAGTATGATTTTAACAATGATCGCCTTCATGTCATTCCGTATCCGTGCTTTTTAGGCGGCAGGGCTCAAAGTCTCCAACTAACCCATATGCGTTGGCATATAACATGGGACTCAAGAAAGTCCTTCAAGAATAAGACATGGACACAGTTAGGAATCCTCAATTAATCCTTAACAAATTCTAATTAAAAATATGATAACTCGTATGAATTACTACGTTTTCAACTTTGCATGTCATAGTGATATGTCAAATTTTGATAGCTTTGATGGTCACATGTTAGCAAGTGTTCAAGAAATGTCGGTTAGATATATATATTTTTCATAACGCCAAAGAAGCGACATACATGTTGGAGAAAGATTTTTATTTTGCACACATGGCATCGATCTATTTTGCCTTTGATTAATAAGAGCAACAAGTTGATTTTCTTGGAAGAGTGATGATTGAATGAACATACTAATTCATTGTCAACCTAGCATACTTGTCCAGTTGTCCTAATATGACAGTACTGCTCCATTGGGACCTTTATATGGGCGATCACATTGGCTGCCCATTGTACCATATGGTCCTATGAAATTGCTTCCACTTTACCAACTGATCTTTATTGCTTGCTCCAAGTGAACTTCAAGAGAAAACCCTTTTGCTAATATCAATGGACAAGATAAATCTTGACATGCACAAGGGATAATCATCATGGACAAAGCGAGATGGGTTCTATGGCCCTCGTTGACCTAGTGAAGATGTCTCTTTATTTCTCTTTGAGGTAATTATAAATTGTCATCCCCATCTCATGCATCCCCGTTTCTATAAAAAGAAATTCGAGTGATGTCAACTCCATGTGTGATTCATTGGAAATGAACTCATGTATATAAATCTTGATATAATTGCCAACACATTTGTTTGAGTTGAGGATGAGACTGATAATAAAGCAATACACATGATAAAAGAAATTATTCTTGAGTTTTCCATGGAAATTCTCATTTGGATGATAGAGTACAGAATGGAGTTTTATATTAAATCGAGAAAATATGGAATTCCTGTTGATGGAATCCATGTGTCACCTGCAATGAAATTTCTGACAGTATACTTAGCTGCTTCACTGGAGCTGTTAATCACCCTTGCCCATTTGACCCTACCCACTGTATTAGACCCTGGGCCTCTATTTTCATATTCTGCATAGTCAACTTTGTCCACACCGTGCCCTTGGTCCTCCCACTCTAGCCAGCCCGCAGGGTCAATCAGGTTGTCGAGAAAGCTTTGCAAAATAATTGTTCTGGAGAAGTTTGCCCACGGCCTACCCATAAATGTTTTAAACTTTGAACCCTGTTGGCATAGTTCAGGTGAAGCCCTTATTGTGCAATTATGTATGATTATACCAGTTTTTGCATTCGGTCGTTCTCTTTTTTGGGCGGTTATTGTATTTTTCTGTTTCCCTAAAGGCCTGAGTGCATAGATTATGCAGTTTTGAAATACGGCAGACGAATCTCCAAAAATGAAATCTACGGTGCCGTAGATTTCGCAGTCTCTGAAAAATTGAGATTCTCGTCGGGTGAAAAGGGTCTCTTGATACCCATGGAAGCAGCACCTGTAAAAGGCGGTATGTTTCGCTTCAACTCTTAATGCTACAGCCCGTTCATTTTGTGGGCCGGCTTAGTTTTGAAAAGTGATATCACACGCAACAAATCCTGGGCCTTCTGTTGCTGTAGAAGAAGAAAGGGATTAGTATCTTAGTGAAGAATGAAGTCCAATAATATCTGAGACTTGCTTCAACATACGTTTACTATTTTAATTTTTTCATAAAGAGCAAGGTTATAGAAGCGATAGTAAAATAGCTAATCTATTCGTTATGATTGTGCAAACAATTTTGTATTTCTGGTATTGACCAGCACTGTGGTTGTGCAGACATTACCTACATGAACTGAACAGCCAGATATTGACATGACATGTTTGTGTTATCAGTGGATACAAATATTTGAATGCCGGATATTTCTGTTGGCATATTTAACCATTTACTCCGTTTCAACATATTTTAAAAATCGAATAGGGTGTTACTTACATGCTCGCTGTCAGCTCCTAAAAAAAAGGCACTGGGAAGTCCTCTATAAGTGTAGAATATATCCTAGATTTACTTCTCCACAATTTTGTGTGTGTATGAATGCATGTGCAGGTGTTGATTTCTTTCAGTCAAGAGAGTTACATATTTCTTTCTTAGTTGCAATATCAGCACGTGATAATACATGTGTATTTTATAAGTAGTGTGGATAAAATGTTACCATAAAATATACTTGTGTGGCTTTATGTGCAACAATTTTATATTATTAGAGAAGCCAGCTTTGTTAGTGTACAATTGATCCTTTTAACAAGGATTTCAGCTCAAATCTTGTAAAGTTGGTTCCATTAGATCTATGTCCACAACAAAGTCCGCTATTGCCTTCTGAATTTTGTACGCAACTTTTGAAGTAACACCCTATTAGACCCCTTCGAATAGATGAGAGGGTGCGAGTGGGAAACAGTTATAGATGAGGGGGTCTGTATGGAATTCAACGAAAAAGAAAGGGTATAATCGTCAATTCATTCAATCTGTTAACAGGGTTAGTCAGATTTCCATTTTGAATAGATGAGGGGTCAGTCTGGGCGCTTTTAAAGTTGAGGGGGTCTCCGCGGCCAAGAGGAATAGATGAGGGGTCTCTATGGAATTTAACCACTAAAATATCCTCATAGGACTCCAATAATGGAAGTAAATGGACCAAATGATTTTCTTCTAATAATAATAATAATGCAGAACTCACCAGCTGTTGCTGTTTGATCCATTGGGGTGCCTCCGGCAGTGCTTCAGTTGCCTGATATGATTGTCGTATTCATCCCAGCTCCAACCAGCATAATGTTTGTCTTGTGTTCAGCTACAGTTATGTTCTCGATGTAGATACCCTCTCTAATCTGTATTTTGTATCTACTTGGATTGAAGTTTGGTGCATGGTTGATCGCCTCCTGAACTTTTGAGAAGTTTCCTGACCCGTCTTTGGCTACAGTGATATCTATATCCATGATGAGGCAATGCACACTTGAGCAAAAAATCATCAAGAAGAGGATTGCAAGCAGCTTTGCATGGCACCTGTCGATTTTGTTGTAGATATAAGTTTATTACAAGGCCTGGCGGATGGCATCTTCAGGTAATCCTTTGAAGTTTCGAACCTAGTTTAGTTACTATTTGTTGGATATTTTGGTTAAATACAGTTTATTCTGTGCCCTATCTAGCTGATGTTTTGATTAAATAGGCTATACTCTCTATGTTACACGGACGCGGGTGCGTGAATCGGATGCGGGTGTGGATCTATGGGTCGGACACTTGAAACTTGAAAATTGAGGATTCATGGATATGGATCCAAATTTGGACACGGGTGCGGGGATACGCCTCATAATTTACTCTAGGTCAAAAGAGAGTTAGGGGTTTTAGTGCGTTTGAACAACCAGAGTATAATAAGGCCACTTCAGACCACAAGCAAAACAAAGACAGCAGAATAAACAGATAGAACCACAAAAGAACCACCACTACCTGTTTGCATAGACAACCGATTAGATTATAAACTGCTGAATACAATTATCCTAAAAACATTTGAGTTTTCAGAAGATTCATAAATTAGTTTTGAAAACTTAGTTTTCTAGCAGTCTAGCTTCTCTAACGTAACTCATGTATATGTACGCATACATTTCTAAAAATTAGCAAACAAAAACCTTTCATGAAAGAGAGGAGAAGTGAAAAGCCTCCTTGGCTGAACAATAGCGAATGATGGTTGATCCCTTGGAAAACCTAGACTGCTGGGTGCTGCTCCAGGATTCATATTCTATCCTCTTGTAATTGAACTGTGCTTAATAATTTCTAACTCTTCTAAGAATGTTATTAGCTTTTAACATTCAAGATGTATGCATACACTAGATGCATTCATTTTGACGAATACCAGTTTTATAGTTGAAATACCTCATGTCCACCAATCCATATATTTTGGATTTGCGTGCTGCACCCACTCATGATTCCATAATTAGGCATTTAGCTATTTTTGTTAAGCATATGTGTACACATAAATATGTATTTATACCTAAGTGAATATACACATAATTATGTATTTTACCTGAGTGAATATGTACATTTATGCGTACACTAGATGAATTCATGTTGATGAGCATCAGTTTTTAACTTTTTATAGTTTAAAATGTGTCTTTCAAGGTACCTCATGTCCACTAATCGATATATTTTGGATTTGCGTGAAACACTGGCTCATGATTCCATAAATATTTAGGCATGTAGCTATTTTTTGTTAAGCATATATGTACACATAAATATGTATTTATATACCTGAGTGAATATATACATTAGTGTATATAGGTAGTTCTCTCTTGGAGAAATCAATGTGAAAGCAGTGTCCCTTTTTGTGCCCATATTCTGAAATTAAGATCAAGTGCCTAGTTTTCCTACATTTGTTCGAAAATAGTATGTTTGTGGTAGCTACTTTCACTCTCTGTTTCCTTAATTATTGAAGAGGTATTGCCTCTATAGCTTTCTCTGGTGGTTCATTTCTATCTTCCTTTGACTCTCCCCCTCCCTCAATCCTTGTGTGTTCACACTATTGATTGAGGAATCCAGTGGCTTCTGGTTTTATGAATATATGCCTAATAAAAGTGTCGAGGACCATTTATCACCTAGGCCGGAGTCACCTCTTCCGTGGGCCATGAGACTGACATAAGCTCAAGTTGCTGCTCGTGGCCAGTGGCCTAGCATACCTACACTAAGGAATGGATTTTCACTTTCCACTATTGCCCTTGATGGAAACATCGTCATTGAACTTTTACCTACTAAATTTTCAATATCACACTTATTTAGGAACAACCCAAAATAGAATACGCTACTCTTTTTAAGGAATGGATACGGTCCCGTTTGTTTGTCAAGATTGGAGTGTCGCATTCGAATATGTATATTTTTAACAAGAAGAAATATTTACTTATGATTATGACTTGAGAACATGACACCACGGTGGGGCTTACTCCCCCAAGCTCAAAGGTCTGACTTCGACCGTTAGACATGATGAAGGTTGGTTTGGTTGGTCGCTAATTTCAAGTAGGGGTGATAATTGAATGAGCCGAGGAGTTAGTTGTTCAAGCCTCGTTGTTAATGAGATAACCAATCTCGAATGAGCTTTAATCGAGTCGAATACGAGCCGATCTCGTGTAACTTGAACTTTGTATTATTGTATACATTAGAAACCGAACGAGCTTAGTAGTAACTTATTCGAGCTTAGTTTGAAAGCTTAACGAACTTCAAAATACTTCAAGCTTGGTTTGGTTACGTAGCAAATCGATCTTGAATGAGCTTTTAACGAACAAACTCAAGCTTAAACTCGAGTAGCTTGGTTCGTTTATCAACCCTAACTTCAAAATCCCAAATAATATTTGAGATACACCGTGCACGCAAATTGTCCCAGGCATCTCCCTCACTATTAGTCTGATCATGTGATCACTTATCCCTAGTCTGTTCCTGTCGAACAAACATACCCTTAGATTATACTCCCTCCGTCCCTTTTATAGTGTGTACATTTCTATTTTGGGCTGTCCCTTAATAAGTGTATGTTTTGAAAAGTTAGTGGGTACAATTCCTATTTTGCCCTTAAAAGTAGATTCTTTTTTAAAAAGTTAGTGGGTATTATTATATTGATAAGGATAAGTAATGGAAAGTAGATGTAAAAGTTGATGTGAGAAAAATAGTTGGAATTCCCAGGTAACACACTTAAAAAGGGACGGAGGGAGTATGTTTTTTTGTTTGTTTGGGTATTTATGTTAGCTTCTAGGCATTTACTTCTATTTTTTTAAGGAAATAATTCTTAAAATGTCATTTTTATGTAGTTGATTAGATAATGAAGATGTTATCTTCTTTAGGTGGCCCTAATCTCCTTATCATGAACAAGTTAATGAGCAGAAGTAATTAGCTCTTGGGAAATCGCAAGGTTGTTTTTCTATACAGCTTGGATGCTATTCATATGCAAAGTATGGGCACACTTTTATTAGGGATGAAATACAAAAATCTTATCTATATTTGTCATGCATGAATCAGCTTTAGAAAATGACATATGTAATACTTACCTAGAAAAAGCTATATTTACATGGCAATACTCAATCAAAGAAAGCGAAGTCAGCAAAACAATGTGAATGGAGTTTATAAGTTTTTTGAAATTTTGTTCTTACGTACTTGAGTAGACATTAAGATATCTCTTGAGTGAAGATATCTCGTGAGTGAGACATTAAGATATCTTTCGAGGAATTAAGATTCTCTCATGTGCAAGCAAGTCCAATGGCAGTTAAATCTAGTGCTATATGCATAATTTGGAACTAGAATATAGAACTTGCAGCTCCAATGGGAAGCCAAAATTTGTCTAAAATGGCACAATGCCAAAATTGGTATTCAAGCCAGAGTTTGTTTCTGCAGGTTTTCAAGCCAGAGTTTCTGCAATTGGTAATTGCTTCTTCCCTCTGGTGCTGGATATGGATTCCATAACTGATTGTTGTTTTCCTTAGCCATGTATATCGGTAGGTATCAAACGTGTTGAAATCAACATAGCATGAATAATTTTTTCCTCATTATCTATGGAAGATGATCTGCATCAAAATACCTTCGAAGAATTCACTTTCAAATCCACCTCAACATGACAACATTCAACCATTGACGATTCGGTTCTCCAATCGTAGGACAATAGGGATTTCCATTCTTTATGGCAAAGTTTTTGGATTATGATAAGTATGCAGGTTATCCTTTGACCTGATATGCTTCCTTTTGTCTCTCTTTTGTTCAGGCACAAGATTTACATTGAGGTTATCCTACGCAAAAAACTCTCTTTTTTTGTGCCAGACACAGGATTTACCTGGAGGTTATTCTTTGGCTTAGTTTTTGCCCTTTTTCAAACCAAATTTCTCCAGTTGGTAATTGCTTATTCCCTTAGGTACTGGATAAGTATTCCATAAGTAGATTGCTGTTTTCGTTAAGCATGTCCTTTTTTCCTCATTTTTTGCTCAGTTTTGTATAATATCAACGGATTTGTAATTATTTAAACCAGATTTTTTTGGAAGGATCTGCTTCTTTAACAGATCCAGGCTCAATTCGTAGTTATTTTTATGGTGAAGGAAGCAAAATATAGTGAGTTGTGTATGCGGCGTTGTTAGCGAACTGAATTATGTGAATGGCAGGTTTGTGTCTTTTCCATGGTATAATATATTGCTCTTTGCTTTTTTATGAACCGGAAAAGTGAAGGTGGAAAGAATCGAACTTAAGACCTAATGGTTAAAACAAGGAAATTTTACCGCCAAGCTATTATAATATCTTAATTGCTCTTTACTGAAAAGCATAATTTTTGTTCTTTCCATTAGATTAGGGAGCGTTTATATTCAATTTACGTATGTCCCACAATGCCTAAAACACCAAGCTTGAATATATGCTTTTGCTGGATACTATTTTTGCATTTCGCATTTCAAGTCACTTTACTAAACCTAAAACCAATTAATAAAACAAATAGAGTTGGCCCAAGATCACACAAAATATACCTCTTCTAATAAAGTTTGTGTGTGAAGTATTTCAATTTCATCTGAAAACTTTTGAGGCAATTCCTTTGCTGCCCCTCTATCTCTTCCCGGACGAGGAGTAACACCAAGGCTCAATGAGTTATTCACTCCTCTATGAGGAATTCCTGGATCATCACCTACCCAACGAATATCCTCGGGCAAAATATGCCATTATTAAAGAAAATAGAAACAACTCTTCAACATTTTGAAATTATCTTTTTCACAAAATTATATGAAGCACCACTAGTCCTCAAACAATGCCAAAAATTAAACACAGGGCTGTAAATAGAAGATCTGCTACAGGAATGCCAACGTGACCAATATAATTTGATATTTATGAGTCATTCCGATTAGGCCACTTTGGTGACTAACAAATCGTATTGTAATATAAATATCAAATCATAAAAGTGTTAAGTTCCAGTAATTTTATTTGAAATCTAAGAAACATTCCGGTTGGGTCACTTTGGCGACTACCAAACCGTGTCTCAGTATAGATTTCAGTCAAGATAATGACTTTTGCACAAACATTAGGTAATTAAAAATGAGACACTATTTTAACACCTGAACATAATAGGTATTAAAATTTCATAATGTAATTAACATCGATCAAACATGTCGATTGGATCCCTTTTACGATACCAGATCGTATCCTTATATAGTGTTAAATCATATAATAACTCTCCATGGACATTAGATGAATCTAATATTATTCACAATTCCATAATTAGATTTGATATCTATAAACCATTATGATTTGGGTCACTTTGGTGACTTTCAAATCTCACCTATTATAGATTCAAATCAGTAACTTGCTTTATGAACATAAGGGCATCCTTATCAGACTCACAAAAAAAAAAATACCAAATTTAACCTCAAAAACACCTTTTATAAATTAACAAGTCACTTTTCCCAAAATTCACAAAATCAGACTCTCTATTCTAACTTCATCATATTAAACTATTATTTCTTTCTACTCCTACTCCCCAAAAGTAATAATTAAAAAAGTGAACAGTGCATGAATAGTGCCTTGATGAGTGAACAGTAACGCACCAAAATTGATGCGGTACTGTAGCAAAGTTAGAAGTTTAACAAATTTGATGACTGATTTGGTGAGACTGATTTTAGGGGGTTTTGGGGGATTGGCTCTCTACATTTGACTCAAAAGCTAAATTAGTTCTCCTAATATTGATGCTCTAAGGTGAATAAAATAAGCTCTTTCACATGACCTGATATCTACGAACCATACTGATTGGGTCACTTTGGTGACTACCAAATCTTTCTTAATATAGATTACAAGTTAAAAAAACAACTTTCACATAACTTATCAAGTGAATAATTCAAAAACAAATAAGTTATTCACAATTTCTCATCACATACACATGATCCATAAATTTTAAGAAAATTTGTGTAGGGGATCCCGTCCAAAATCACATAATGCAGATATTATACATTCCTAAAAAAAGTTTGAGTATGATATGGACAACATATTCATAAGTCTCATTAAAAAAAAATTAAGGAAACATAACGATAAATTAAACTGTCAAAATCATAAGTTCGGCATGCTCACTTTTAACAGTTTATAAGCAGTTCATAAATAATAATAATAATAAATTATTCCTATGTTCATTAATAGGATTGCATGTATTCAAAACAGAATATTGAAACAATACCCATAATTGTAGAATAAGGGTATTATAATCGGCTAACTTTAAACTTTAAATAAAATCATATTAAGGTAACATTCAATACCGAGACAAGTTATATATTAAAACCGATATCCACGGGAAGAAACAGATAATACTGCCAACGTGAATAAACGATAAGGTACGCCAGAAAAAAACAGTTAATCGGAGAAACACGATAATTCATAAACCATGGCTCTGATACCACATGTAAAATATTCTTCAATGGTGTTAGATAATTAACAACCTATGATTATGCCAGGATTTAGAATTATCATGATTATCACAATGCAATCAATGAGTGGAAATTAAATAAGTATCAGTAGCGTACCCGGATCCATTGATGCGGAACTTGAGCGATCCAGTAATTTATTGAAGAAACCATAATATTACAAAGAGCATTGTGCCCTGGGTGGAATTCAGGTTTCTCTCCCTTGCTTCACTTTCTAGCAATTTAGTAACATAAATTTGATGGGAGACTATATGCTCTTTTATAGGCAGAGAGAGGACCTGTTTTCAGGGGCGGAGGGAACCAGAGACAAATGGGGTCAGGTGACCCCACTGACCTCAAAATTTGTGTAGGGATGGTTCTAATTTTACCCAATTTTTTGCTATTTTGACCCCACTTTACACCTCCTATTTGCCCCAAGCTATTTAAAAGGTTTGGTACTTAGAAAAATAAGGGGGCAAAATAGAGAACCCTTGGCACAAAATTCCCAAATGTCTCCAGGTTTCTACGCTCAGCCAAAAAAAAAAAAACTCCCTCCATGGCTTCACTACACCAGGTGAGATTGATCTCACTTGGTGAATCACGCACAGTTCAAATTTTGACCCCCTTATCAAAAATCCTGGCTTCGCCCCTGCCTGTTTTCTTATAAGCAATTATTCTACTTTCCATCAAAGTAAGATATTAGGAAATCACTCCATCAATTTGACCAATCAATTAGGGGAGAAAATATGGTTCATAATCTCGCCAATATATAATTACCATATGTGCCGAGTACGTAATATGGGCAATTAAGGAAATAATCTTACACAAACAACTCTCCTCAAATCAAAGGCAAATTGTAGTTTAACACATTGAAAGAGGAGAAACAGACATAGTACTATTTACTCACTGTTCTTAGTTTCTTGGATACATTAGATGGTGGAAGAAAAAGGCAAAAAATGAGAAATTAACGAAACACTTAGTAATGGTACGTAGAAAAGGAAGAAATGTGATTGATGATTCAAGAACTACATAAAATAAATTAAATTCAACAGATTTTACAAAAATCAACCCAATAGAAACCTAGTACAGGTCGAGAGAGAGACCTGCAGATCGGAGAGAGGGCCGCCGGAGTCGTCACCGGCGGTGGAGATGAGGCCGGAGGGGGAGGGAGAGCAGGAGAGGGAGGTCGCTACTATACGGCACCGTTTGGTTTGGGCCAGAATAGCGGCTAGGCTGCTGGCGCCAAAAAGAACAGGGACGCCACCTGCTATTTGGTTTTGATTCAGTACATCCAAACTTATTTTAAAAAATATAAATTGAATATGATCAAGTACCAATTCATTTTAAATTAATATGAAATTTTTATATGATTTGTATTTTTCTGCGTTTTACTATATCAATGTCTTGGATCATCAAAATATTATTGAGATAGATAGAAAGTGTACTTAATATCCCTAAGAGTTGTTGATATGGAAGGAGATATGATTCAATGTATCAAAATCTATTTTAACAGACACAAATTCGTGTAGATTAAGTACTAATACGTAATTTATTTACGAGATATTGGTACATCATATGTGTCATAATAATTTGTAAAAGAAGAATGTCTCGGATTATTAAATAATGGTAAATATAGATAGAAATCGTCTTTGTAGTACCCAAAAGTCCTTTAGAACTAAAATGTCGTCGTTTTAGACTGATGAACCTATGTCACGACGTGGAGAAAATACAGATTAATTCTTTTTCCTTTTTTTTAACAGCCGT
The DNA here is from genome assembly GCA_036023075.1 of Gaultheria prostrata. NCBI lineage: Eukaryota > Viridiplantae > Streptophyta > Magnoliopsida > Ericales > Ericaceae > Gaultheria > Gaultheria prostrata. The sequence continues at coordinate 6,365 of JAXBDA010006239.1, read as the reverse complement.
TAATTCTATTTCCTTCGACGCTTCATTCTCACAGACCTCTCCCAGTTCTAAAACCCATCCTCCTGGTCCATCACCAGCGCCGGCGACCCGATCTTACGCCGGCGACGCCCTCTCCGATTAGCTCAGGTATCTCACAGTCTCACTCTTTTACGGGTTTTTTTTTTCTTGTTCTTCTTTTGATCCCTTCTCTTTCTTTCCTTTCAGGATGAATTGGACCCATTTTTGCTTGTCGAAAATGAGCTATCTATCCTTGCTAATAGGTTGTGCTCAATGGTAGTTGCTGAGGTACCCATTTCTCGCTTCTCTTGTTTCTGTATCATATATCAATGAAAAGAATGGGGATGGAACCTTTTTGGATAATCCTTGGATTTGATGCATGCAGGTCCCAAATCTTGCCTCAGCTGCCGAGTACTTCTTCATGATGGGGGTGGAAGGAAAGCAATTTCGACCAACAGTAAGATTGATGGATACTTTTCTGCTGTATCTGTGCCTTATCCAAAATTAATTTTTTTTTAAATGGATGAATACTTCCACCTGTATCTTGTACGTGTCCCACTGTCTGGGGCTTTTGCAATTTTCTAAAAATCGCTAGTCGCTAGTTGGGCTGAACAGGACTGCCTAGCGCCGAGTCGGCCGTCTAAGTGCCTAGGCGGGGACTAGGCACCGCCTAATCGGCTGCCTAATCTAAGAATTGAACCACTGCCTAGCGCCTAGGTGGGGACTAGTTGGCCGACTTTTAGAACACTGGGCCACATACATCAAAGAGCTTTGATTGCTTTGGTAGCTTGTTGTTCTTTCTTTGGGGGAACCAAGGAATGTTGTGGCCATACAGTTGATAGACTTTTATGTGGCAATGATTAAGTCATCAGTTAATTATCCATGAAATATCATTTTCATGTTTAAACCAACAGGTTCACTTAGTTTTCTTGAAGTGCTATTTCCCTCCTTGCCAATCATATCCCGAGGATGCATGCAAGAAGGAACCTCTTAGTTGCTTCTTTTATAACAAAAATCACATGTAGCATTAGGATTAGAAAAACAAGTGAAGTGATGCTTAAGAAGTGTGGATTCCCTGGATTGAATGACTGTTGTGTGGTAATTACATTATTTTAAATCGCAACATCCATTGATGCAAGACTTGTTCGGTTCTTCATAAACAAGGGACATTGCACTTTTCATTCTCTGCTTTCTAATCTGTGAAAATGATTGCTCAAACGATGTATATCTTGGATTTGTTAAGAGTCTTATTCCAAAGGTTCAGGACCACACGTTTCTCTGGATCTTGATAGCGTACTTTCTACTTATCCACTCAAGGGAGGTCTTTTAGTTAACATTCAAGTTTCAACATTTAGCACCTTGTAGATCCATCATACGCATTTTGCTAGTTTATGGATTGAACCTGAAAGTTTTAGTTTTTCTTTTTGGAAGCAGAAAATAGTCGGACTGTTGGTACACTTTATGCTACTCTGCTCTACCTGATATGATCTCATAATTTCCCTGTACTCAGTATTACAGACCTGTCTCTGCAGGTTTTACTGTTGATGGCAACAGCTTTGAATGTTCATATAACTGGGTCTCCTTCTGATACGTTGTTGATGCTCTGTCAGAAGAACTCCGTAAAAGACAACAGCGTATAGCTGAAATCACAGAAATGATCCATGTCAGTTCTTTTTCTTCTTCCTCATTGGTGATTTATCAGAAGACTTCCTTCTTTTTTGCTTTTGTTTCCTGTCCTTCAAGTTTCTTCGTAAAGTGAGAAATAACGTAGGTTTGAGACATGGCTATGATTTTTAAATCCATAAGTCGGTTAAATAGCTTTCAATTATGTGGGATAGATCCATGTTACTTGTTTGTCAGTCTGTTGGGGGATGGATTCCTGTTCATTTACCTTAAGATGACACCACTATTATTCCTACAAAGGTAAACCATGTGTTGATCATGCGACCCTAGAAGCTGAGTGTTACCGGAAGATGCATCATTGGCTTACTTTGCCCCCCTAGATAACCAGGATAGAAAGCTTGGTCGAAGCAATGTCATCCATTCACTTTGGTCCTCTAGTTCATGTGCTTCTAATTCTTACCGCTTCGCTTGCCATCCTTTCAGTTCTGCTCAGAACCTTAATAGTGCACAGGGTAATAGATTTTGCCTTACAAATTATGCTCAACTAGAGAGGCTTAGCATAAGGTTTTGTTCAAGGCTACCCCGTAAGTTGATTCACTGTTCGAGGGGCTTAAATCAGACACAGTGCTTGCTAAGATGGAAGAAGAGGAGGGAAATGATCCTTTTTTCTTCTGCTGATGCTGGTTCTTTTTTTTCTGAGTAATTCGCTTCCTGATGTTAAGTCAGCTCAATGTGCTTTAAGGAAAAAAAGAAGGATGGCATACTGAACTTTCCAAGTGTCAGTTCCTTAATCTAGAGTGTTGGGTTGCTCTCAGCGCATGGTTATATTGTCCTGCTTGGGTGACCGAGATTTTACTATTGCTCCTTGCAATCCCCTTAATAATGGAATGACGAGAAGAGTGAACATGATGCATGAACATTGAAGCATGAGATAATATAGGATAATGCTTCGTCAGTTCACTCTGTCCTGGGCCAAGTTTTAAGGATAAGTCTTGGATCTCTGCTTTTAGAGCATAGACGAAACGCGCTGTTGGATCTATATGGACAGTAATGTTTGAATTGGCTTGGCTTTTAGTGGTGAAAAGATTGCTGGAGATTAAAAATGTAGATTTCTCTTTCCCTGTTTAGGGAGGTTAATCAATGAAATCCTGTAATCTGGGTGCAATGAAATCAGATTGCATTATTATTTCACCTTCTTCTCCTTAAATGTCCATGCACTCTTTTTCATAGCGGAAAACATGATAGTCCATACTCATCTTGAGGTTGTGACATCGTTACTGGTAACTGATAGGTGATATAATCCCAATTCCTTTCTCTTTCAGAAAATGCTACAAAAAGCCTATAGGGCTGTCATTAAGGTTTCAACAGTGTATTGAAATATGTGAAAATTGTATAGAAGTGTGTGAAAGTGCATTGAAAAGTGTAAAAAGTTAATTAAAAAGAGTTTTTTTTTGGTGTCATTTTTCTGCGCTTATTGACAGCTCAAACAGCCGCCAATAGAAGGACCTTCCCTTTCCATGTTTAGTGGGTAAATCAATGTAATCTGGGTGCATTTGAATCAGTTTGCACAAGTAATTTCATGTTTTCCTCTCCAAAAGACCACGTATGCAAATACATTACGGAAACTATGATAGGTGTTCATGTCCAGTTGTGCTATCCTTTTTTTTTTTTTTTGAACAGGCTTGTGCTATCTTTAATTGTCTTTTAGTTGGGGCCAGACGATGGAATGTTAGTATGTAACTTACCAGCAGCATCATTTGTTAACTTGGAAACCAATTGAAGCAGGGAAGCATATTGAAAAAGCAAGACACCAGAACAATCTCACAACTCACAATATAGAGCAAAGCTATTTATAGGCTACTGAGGCCTAAACATACTAGGAAACAAATAATTAAAAGGCAATACTTGCCAATCAAGAAAAGATCTAATTACCTATAATAAAAATATGACTAGTACCTAATTATAACTCTTAGAGGATTCTAGAATCATGCCAAAACAAGTGGCCATGGAAAAAGAAACTGCCTATTAAGAAATATACTCAAATCAAATCTACCTTATTAAAATATATGATAAAATCTTTCCTAATACGAATATGATGTGAAGAATTGGAAGCTTCCAGAATATTCTAGTGCTTTTCCTCTCAAACCGGTCCATGTAATCCAGTGCAATCAATTTTGCATCAACAATCTACTCCAATACCAAGTCTCAAGGCTGTACCAACTGTGGTGTTTGTTTTAGTTTGAATGTGTGCTGGAATGACTCTAATTAACTGTGACAAAGGATTCTTCAGTTTGGTAAGACTATACTAGAATGAAAAAAAGTTTTGTATACTAAGTTTGTCAATGGAACAGATTAATACCGAAGGGTCTCACAGAATGATACTTGTTTAAATGCAGCATGACACTGATGAGTCAACTCTAATTGGGATTTACAGTTGACCATTGATTGCTTGTTTAATTTCATTTGAACTTGCTCATGCTGATCTTACATGTATTTGAACTAAGATGGTATTTTCTTCTTATAGATGGAAAGGAAATAAACTAAATAATTCACTTGTTTCACTCGTGAAATATTCTTAGAATACTAAAAGAAACTAGGATTTTCTCTTTGCATATTTAGCACTAAATTCATGTAATCTGAGTGCATTGCAATGAGATTGTGCTATTAGTTCCATATTTTCCTCTTTAAAAGACCATGCACTGAATTACATGGGTCATGTCCATCTATGTTCTGCTATCCTTACGGAGATCGTTTTAATCCTTCATTGAACACTTACCAAGCCTCCCTCACAAAGAATGAAAACATCTCCCACCATGTCCGGCCTGTCACTTCTTTTTCTTTCGCTCCTTTTCATTCTAAACTACCGTTCACATGCTGATTTAATTGGCATTACCTGCAAGAAAACGGTGTCTCCCGGTCTTTGCGTATCAACTCTAAGATCAGACCCTCGTAGCGCTGCTACAGATGTCGAAGGGCATGCACGCATCATGTTCGATGCTACACTTGGTAAAGTGACTGCTACTCTCGGCCAAATAAAGGATTTGCTAAAGAAGACAAGTGACCCGGATCTAAGAGAATACCTCAACGTTTGTGCCGAGGAGTATGAATCAGCTACTGAAGCTATTGCTAGTGCCATGGAGAATGCAGGCTCACATAACCTTTTTTCTAGAATAAGTGCTGCTGCCGTTTATGATGAGGCTCGAAGTTGTGAGGAGATATTTACTGAGTGCCCACCTCCAAGACAGCGTAAATCACCTTTCACAGCGGTGAACGATGTGGTTAAAAAATTGGTTATGATTGCTTCTGCAATTGTGGAATCTCTTGGCTGATTTTCTCCTTGTTATCCAATTCCCGTCTTCCTTTGTGATATTGAACAGGATTTACCATAGTTCTATTCCCTAATGATCCTCATTGCTCATCCCCTTTAATTATTTACAATTTTAGCTGAACAAACATAAATCCCAATGGTATTCTTATGTTGTAGTCCACGGCATATTTATGGGCGAGAGGCACATTGAGGCGCAAAGGTCCGTTGGGGCCCAGGCACGAAGCGCAAGGCAAGGTTCGGGCCTTATTAGACCGAGAGGCAAAGGCGGCTCCACCTTAGGATAAGGGTGGTCACCCGAACACCTTGAATTTTTTTTGTTTGTTAGAAATACATGTAAATTTTTTAATTTTTATTTAATTTTTGTCATTTTGAACACACTACCCACAATGTTTGAACACCCTACCCAAATTTTTTTGAACAAATAAGCCCACGAAATATTTGAATACCCACTCAACTAGAGCTCATTCCAAAATAAATAAGGACAAGAGAAAATTTAAAATAAAAAGAAAAGATTAGAAACGGGAAAAGATATGGGTTTTGATCTTTCCGGACCCGTTGTTGTCCAGAAATGCTATGTGCAAGAAAGCTTACCTCGAACCATACACAGAATGTGAGTGCTTTTCTAAAAACGTGTTTGCAAAACACTTCATGTTCTCACATTACTCGCATTCTGTGTATGGTTCGGTGTAAGCTTCCTTGCGCATAGCATTTCTGCTGCCCAAAACGTACGTTTTTTCGTAGGGAAGAAATTATTTTTATTGAGAAAAAGGTTTTTTTTTTTTTTTTAATGGGGGAAATGGGGTTAACCCCGTCAAAGTACCTCCCTACGAAACAAAGTGTGTATTTTTTGAACTAAAAAATAAGTTACTTCCGTATATTATTTTTTGAGTTTCTTTGTATGAAATTAAAGATCTCGATTAGTTCCTTAATTGAAACGAGTACGAGAGTTTTATTTTTTTATCAGAAAATTACACATTTTTTTTTTGTCAGGAAGTACGTTATTTGGTGGCATTTGTTGATATTAGTAGAATTCTTTTTTGTGTATGTGTAGTTATGGTTTCTCGAGAACCGTAGTGGAATTTTTGAACACCCTTACGAAAATTCCTGGAGCCGCCACTGTCGAGAGGCACAGTTAGCCGGAAGATACTCCTTCCGTCCCTAAATAAGTGTCCACTTTCACTTTTGACTTTGTTTTTAAATTGTCTATAACTTTCAATCTAGGGAAAATTTCAAAATGCCCCCCAAACTTTGACCTCAATATCAAAAATACTCCCAAACTTATAATTTTTTCAAGCGTACTCCTAAACTTCAATTCCATTATCAAACCCCCCCTCTTCTGCATTTGTTACGTTGTTTTAGGCCTTTTTTTTACTAAAAAAACACAAAACTCTCTCCTTCCTACAACATTTGTCACACA
>JAXBDA010006238.1:0-21433 GCA_036023075.1 Gaultheria prostrata | reverse complement strand
CGCCAAAAAGTCCTACTTTTAGTTAAAATTTTATTTTTTTTACTTGACAGTTCATCAAACTAATGTCTAATGTATAAAATTACTCATAAAAATATTTATTTTTAGCTCAACTACATAGATTTATTTTTTTTGTCGTGTCAGGCATGCCCACCCCTATTTGCTGCCAACGGAAAGAGGTTTTGGTTCATATTCTCGTTAGGAGTGCCTCAAGTAAATGAGGAGATAATTTCGGGGTGGAGTGCCTCCAGTAATTTTTATATTTTAAAAAGGGTAGTTTTGTAACTTCATTAAATTTTGGAGTGCTTGCATTAGAAAATGGAGCCCCAAAATCAGCTCCCAAAATAATTCGTAGAGATATTTAAAAAGTTTGTTGGAATTTATGTATGGCAGGCATTTGATCCTTTAATTGGAGTGCATGCATCTTTGACAGTATTAAAATTAAAATAGGCATAAGGTTCTCTCCCATTTATGCTACTTAATCTAGCTAGTAAACCACGATTTTTTTTATTTGTTTTGTTTCACTACCGTTCGTGGATGTAGTTGTAGAGACATTAGTCTTACTGGGTCTCGTTGGCTCAACCTGTTATCTTCTTTTACGACATGCTATTGTCGTCGGGAGAACTCTATCAAAACTAGCAAAAGCGGCATTTTTTTTTAGCATTTTAGACTCTACTTATTGTTTAATCATGTTTTTAATATAACTTTTAAGCCTATAACTTTTACTAATGGCAAAAGCTAGAAATCACCCATTGGGAGGCCGATGGTGTATTGCACGCACGAGAAACCTGCCACACGCGCGAGAAACCTGCCACACAATTTCCAGATTACATAGTACTACAAGGAAATAATATTAAAATGGCAAAAAGGACGAGTCATTTCCAGAAGATGAGAGATATTTATCCTTTCTACCCTTAAACTCTATTAAGAGGATATTAAAGTAATTGAACTCATTTTTTCTTCAATTTATATATTTTATGAAAAGATTCACCGTCCTTTTTAGATATTTGATATCTAAATTTACTTTTGCGTCTCCAAACATAGGGATCTACATGGCTAAACATCCATTTTGGCCTCCAAATCTCTAAAAAAATGATGATGGATCCTTCTAAAAAGTGCAAAAAGTTTAAAAAAAAAGTTCAATTATAAAATATCTCATTGATTTGTCACATCCAGCCTCTAAAATGGAGCTTTAGAGCTTGTTAGAAGATGCTCTCAACTATTACCAATTAAGAAAATAATCCTATAGTCCTACAAATTGAAGGCTCAGTCTCACAAAATAGGTATCAGAGCCCCAGACAAATAATCTAATTATTATTTGCTAGATCCTTAGTTAGGGGGTGTTCCGCTAAGTGATTTTTTAGTTTTTTAGTTTTTTGGATCTTTAGTTCTAGTTTAAAACTAAAACTTGTTCCGCTTTAGGGGTGTTCCGCTAAGTGATTTTTTGGTTTTTTAATTTTTTGGATCTTTAGTTTTAGTTTAAAACTAAAACTTGTTCCGCTAAGTGGTTTTTTGGTTTTTTGGATCTTTAGTTTTAGTTTAAAACTAAAACTTGTTCCGCTAAGTGGTTTTTTGAGTTGTGTTACCAAATTACCAATCTGCCCTCGTACCCTAACAACTCCTAAATGCTTGCTTTTTTTTTAAGTCATGGGACACATGAACGTGAATGGGTACAGAACTTCCAATTTTTTTTTGTTAATCTCATCTTCTCACAGGTTTGTCTTTTAATAAATTTTTCAGATGATTAAAAAATGAAAACAAGTTGATCTGCTTCTGTTATAAATTTTTTTTGACAGACGTATAAGGGGAGGGCAAATTTATAATTTTACATTAGTAGGACGCGTTTTGGCTGATGATACAAATTGTTTTTTTTTAAAAGGTTAGGCCCCGTTCCACTAGCTCAAAAAGTCAAAAGCCAGCTTATTACGCTTTTCGAGACAAGTCATCCCCTCACAATGCATCACATAAAAAAATCACAAAAAGCCAATGCGTTTTTCGAGCTCTCACATAAAAAAGCCAAAAAGCAAAAAAATTAAAAAACCCAAGTTAGTGGCATTAGTGGAATGAGTTGGTTTTTTTTGGGTAGTTTTTTGTTAGCAGAATGAAGTAGTTTTTTGTTTAAAACAAAATTGATTTTTTTGGGTAGTTTTTTGTTAGTGGAATGAAGTAGTTTCTGGATTAAAACTGCAACTGGTTTTTTTTTAGCGGAACGGGGCCTTAGTTTTTACATTAGTTTATTTTTAGTTAGTTTTATGTCCTGCCCCCATAAGGAGTCGATTGGATGTCAGAGTTTTGTGGGATATTTTCGTACGTAATTTTTGAAATATTTTCACATCGAATTAAAGATCTCTATTAATAGTTTAATTTAGTCCAAAAAATTAAAAAATTATGCGCAAAAATAATTTATTTTTGATCTAAAAGAAATTGCAAAGTTAAAAAAATGACCGATAATTACTTACACCAGCGGCAGTACAGCGGCAGATTAAAACAAAGTACCGTGGCAGATTAAACAAAGGATCTTGCTAACGTGTGTTCAATGACCAAAACACATAAAAAACACATACTTCAATATATTTTTTATATTTTTTAATACTTTTTCACATATCCCTATATAATTTTTACATATTTCAATACACTTTTTCAATCTTAACGTGTGTCCAATTGACACATGTTAACATTTTCCTTAAACAAAATAGGAGTAACGTACATAGGGTGATTTCCCCACGAGAGTTCGAACGTACATAGGGGACCACTTGGAAACAGCACTACCATTTTGTAATTGTACCGTAGCCATCATTAGATTTGTACCTTCCAAGACCACCCAATCACCCTGTTTGGATCCCGCCTTAGGCACCCGGATTTGAGAACCGCCCGGATATGTAATCCCGGGCCCACCGTAGTCCGGTGTTTGGATGCAAATTTCTCCCCCAACTCCACCCAGACTATTTTTACTATTTGGAGTGCAAATCCGGCTTCACCCTGATTTGCCAACCCGGATTTGCCAACGACAGCCCCGACCCTATCGTTAGGTAACGAGGGCAGATTAGCCATTTTCATTCCCATTTTACCCCTCCAAATCTGGGTGATATGGGACATTTTGTGTGTTCCGTAACTTTTCACAAATATGATTCAAAACATTTTCGTGCGTCTCGGACCTTTTAGACAAAAAATCGTAATTTTTCACAAATATGATTCATAACATTTTCATGCATTTCATAATTTAGATAAAAACTCGTAACTTTTCACAAATATGATTTGTAATATTTTCATGTGTCTCGTAACTTTTATAATAAAACAATGTAACTTTTCAACCATGTACAATCAATTGGGTAATCGATCAAAGTGGTATTCAAAATTGAGTTATCAAAAATGATTGGGACTTGAGAACAATCGAATACATAATCAATTATGTAATCAATTTTATAATCGATTACACAACACAACAAAACCAATTGGGTACTCGGTCAAAGTGGTCTTCAAAATTGAGTTATAAAAATGGTTGAGAACAACCAAATAGGCAATTAATTATTGAATCAATTCTATAATCGATTAAACAACACAACAAAATCAATTGGGTAATCGATCAAAGTGATCTTCAAAAATGAGTGTAGGATAGGTTCTGTGATGGATGAGCTGGAGAGGTAAGAATGATTAATAAATAAACAGAAAAGGGAATAGAGTGATCAAGAGGAAGGGTGAAGAACAGAGCAGGAGTGTACAGAAGAGACTAAGGCAGAAGACAACGCTTAGACTGATCTATGGCAGCCCCAAGAATGACCTAGAGAATGGAATGCTCTCACTGGGAAGAATGTTCTTCTTCCAAGACAGTGATCATCCACTTTCTCTCTCTAGAATCCAACCTCGGGAATGTGAGGGAATGTTTCATATTTATAGGCAACCTGAGCCAATGATCTGGCGTCAGGCCGTCGCCCTATAACACGAGAACACGTGTCCCCTCCGTACATCCTGACTGCGCGGGTGACGCTACCCACCGCGCGGCTTACTCGGGCGCGCTACTCCACCCCTCGCGCAGAGCACCTCTTGTCCTTTTGTAGCCACCAAACCACAAGATCTCCTTTATTCCCGTGAGGGCAAGGTCATGACCTGTTCGGTCGTGCCTATATCGCAGCCAAGCCTCAGGGGGCCCCTCAGGTCCTGCCTTTAGACCAGAGCAAGTATGATTACTTGGGCTAAAAATGGACTGTCTTCTTGCGCTCTTGCCCATTTATCTGGGCTGAGCCAGTCATGAGACTCATGGGCTTTTCTCCGTGTATGGATGACCCATGGTCATATAGAGAGGTTTCCTCAGTTGGGCTTTGAAGAGCGCGCAACTGGGAGCTACCACGTGGGGTAGCCCGCGCTGATGGCTCCAAGCGGTCAGTGCCGCGAGGGATCGCCACGTGTCACGCGGTGGTGCGTGACATTTGTCATCACCTTACTGGAAGGTCAAACTTGGGACTCCTCCACGTGGGTCAATACGCTGACCCTTCCTACAATGAGTTATAAAAACGTTTGGGAACAATCAAATAAGTAATCGATTATGCAATCAATTCTATAGTCGATTGTAAAGGAATGAGTTGGTTTTTTCTTTTTCCCTTCAATTTCTTAGGTCACCTATATATTGCTCAGGTAACAAGTAAGCGATTCGTAACATTTTTAATGGGTCTAACCATCTTACGGTAGATAACGTAAGTGCATATAGTACACACTAAAAAATGAGTGTGTATTATAAACCTTACCCAAAACACAATCAAAATCAAAACTTAGACTAGAGTCACTTAATGACTTAAAATATCATAATCTAATAGCTTCATTGTGCCACAAATGGTCGGCTAAAGGGTCGGGCATCCGTCAGGACCGTCACCCCGATAAGGCTATCACTCACAGCAGGATTTTATTACCTACCACCCCAATTCCATGTTTTAATGTAACATCACATCTTTTCAAAAGGAAAAAAAATGTACTAACATCTAAAAAGATAAATAAATGGTGGGAGGTTCTGTTAGAAAAAGAGGCTCATGTAGTGCGCTACAGCATTATACTAGGTTATAGTGCATCTTGGCATCTTCCTATGCTTTATTAAAATGTAATTATCGTGGTCTAAATCGTTTAATTTGTAGAGTTACTTAATAAATAGAAAAAAAAAAAAAAATAGATGTGAGAATACAATAGGCTCAAAACAAGTAGATTTAGTTTTATTTTCCTTATGGTTTCTATTTCTTGAGTAAAATCCTCCACGAAATAAATAAAATGGCCCACCGTCCACGTAAGCTAGCCTGAACATTTATCAAAATAACTTACATGTTTAAAAGAGTTGCTACTTATTATTTTATGAAATTGTAGAAGGCAAACAAAAGGAACTACGAGAAATTGTAGCAGCACGTTGAGTATCACACGTGTACGAAGTTAAATGCTTGTATATTTGAAGTTGAGGATCCTAGATTTTCTCAAATGACAAAATTTAGGTTTGACAAAGGTATTTTCCAAATAATTTTATCTCATAAAATCAATTGGAAAACTAAGCCTAACATGAAAACTACTCCTTGGTGAAAATAACGACCATATTGTCCCCGCGCCTAAAGCGAAGGTTCAGCTCACGACACAATTTTTTGCTTGTTTACAATTAGCTTTTCCGGTTTAATTAGAGATAATTTGGGTTGATTAGTACTCCGATTTTTTGGAAATGGTAAACATCTTTTGGTATTCAATTTTTTGGGTTTTCGTATAAATATTTGAAAATAGTCACTCCTTTTTATGAGCAAATTAAAAATCAGAAAATATAAAAAATGAATCGAAGTTTAAAAAAGTTAAGAAACTACAAAAATATATATATTTCAATGTTTTACATTTTTAGTGAACTTTATAACCTGAGTGGTCATTGTTGCACCTTTGCTTTCTTTTCAGGAAACGACTCTGTTCGAGAAAAAAACCTATCGGAGAAACCGATGAAGCCATGAAGTTTGCACAAGAGAGAATGCCGTCTATTTGCACTTGGATAAGCCCAACCTTTGGTGTTTGTAAAACATTATGTTACCTTTGATACTATTGGGTGACAAATATTATGATATTTGTGTTGAAATCATTGACTACCGGGAAAACACGAAAGACAGAATCTTTTAGAAAATAATGTATTCTAGGTAAAACGGGTCTCAACTTATTGTAAAAATATGTGAAATTTGGTACTAAATCACAAAACTTGGCGCGTTTTTGTCTCCTTTCAACGGCCATTGCATATCCACCACTGATGCAACTCCAGATGTGGTACGTCAAGGCCAAAAAATACTTGAATCCAATGAATAAACAATAAACAGCTAATATATCCTAATAAAATACAATTAGGATGAATATATAAGCCCCAACCTCTAGCATTTTCTTTCTCAATATATGTGATAAAAAAAAATTGGTCAAAAAATTTACAATTGATCCTATTGCACAGCCTCGTCTTCATAATTTTTTAGCGACAATGCATTACTCTATTATAGGCATTGAAACAGGCAAAGTCAATGCAAAATGAATCTATAATCTGTCAGCGAGAAGATATATCGTAAACCACCTAAGGGTAGCTCAAGTGACAACTTGTATGAGCTATAAATCCAGACATTCGGAGTTCAAAACTTGATAATCTCTTAGGACCAAGCCACAAAGGAGAAAATCTCTTATGGATCCCTTAGTCTCAGCGTAGATGGCCTGCTGGCTTTGATCAGATTGGAGAGTTGAATAGTCGAGATGTGCGTAAGCTGGCCTGAACAACCTTAAAGTGTTGAAAAATTTCTGCAGTTCCAAAAAAATACTCCCTCCGTCCCAAATTAATGGTCCCTTTTCGGTAGTCGTGCCACTCAACAAATTATCTATATTTCACAATCTATAACGTTTTTTACAATTTCAAAATTTTTATATTATAAAACTAATTGAGATCTATCAAATAAGATCCATATTGGATATAAAAAAACACCATAGATTGAAAGTTATGGACAATTTTTTGAGATGTGCCAAATAGTGAAAATGGACCATTAATTTGGGACGGAGGGAGTAAAAGTAAAATAAAAAACCTTTGACTGTTGAAAAAAAAAGAAGAAGATCTATATTGTAAACTTTCTTGTTTTGTGGACTTTCCTCGGTTACCTATTTATGTTTTGTTTCCTCTGGTTTTGAGAAACACTGTCACTCTCTGCTGCCTTAATAAAGAAGGAATCTGCATTGAAGCCTCATATTTTTCTTACGCCGTTTTATTTGTTTCCTCTGTTTTAATGTAGATGTCATGTTTTATCATATTTTTCTTAGGGGAAATGATTTTCACACCTCTTTTTTTATCCCCAAATATTCCCTTTTTTTTTTTTTGGCTTTATGCACCTTGAAATTACCAAATTGTCCTTCATATGGAAAAAGTGACTCATGAGGTAAGGGTAATTTGGTAATTTCGTGGTGAATAAAGACAAAAATGGGGTGTGAAAATCATCTCCCTTTTCTTAGGCCGTTTAATTTGTTTATGCGCTACTTATTGAGGCCTCCTTCACAGGGGGGAAAAAAACAGAGAGAAAAATTTAAGAGGACTAACGAGTTAGTACTCAAAATAATAGTACAAAAATTTGGTGGTTGCGGGCCTATATAGTTTGAGGATAAATAAAATCTTGTAATATAATTATATTACTAGCATTTTTTAAAATCGTTTTGGTGGCGGTCGCCATTACTTGTCACCCCTGACTCCATCCTTGATTGTGGTATTAATGATAAACAAAGTGTCAGATCCATAAAGTGGGTCTCATTTTTTTTATAAACTTGTGTAAAAACTTTATTGATACTTTTTACTACTATATAAGATCTTTTGATATTTTCAGTGTTAATAATTATCTATTATGATTAATACTTTTAAGTTAGCATGATGCGAAGACAAAAATTTGCATTATAAGTCAGGAGAAATTATTCTTTGCTTTTCGAGAAAAACCATGTGGTACTGTTGTGATTTGTAAAACTGCGAGACCCTCAATTTTTGTGTTAGTAAAAATAGGGAATGAATGACATGTGGGTTGTGATTGATGTGGAGCATGGCTCCAAGAACACCCAATAACCTCTCATAAGTTAGTTCTTGGAACTTTTTTGGCTTTTTCAATTGTAATTTTTGAAACATGATGTTCAATATATGTTTGATAATTTAGTGACCAGTTTAATTAACTTAAGGAAAATGCTAATATAAGTTACGGGCGGGTATGCCTGACACGAAAATTAAAATAAATCTATGTAGTTGAGCTAAAAATAAATATTTTTATGAGTAATTTTATACATTAGACATTAGTTTGAAGAAAGTATAAAAATATGGGTGAAAGTAAAAAAATAAAATTCATATAAGACGACACCTTATATATATAAAAAAACAATAATTACTCTCGTCGATAAAGTATAATCCGAATTAGACAAAAAGATTTTCCAAAGATGAAAGAATAGCAAATAACTATTTTTTTTCTATAAAGTGTCAGTTTTTGCCCAAGGGGTGTTTTAATTTCTCTAACCTTGGTTGGAATCATCTCTTTTCTCCATCCAACTTAATGTACCCATATATTGTCAAGTTTTCTTTAATAAATTTTATTGCCGTTTCAAAAAAAAAAAAAAAGGTGTCGTCTTATATGAACTTTCTTAAATTCGGCCAATATTTTTATACTTTTATGATTCATCTCATCGATACGAACGATTAATCTCCAAAAAAAAATTCATAAACTTATTATTGTCTAATGACTTTTTTCCGGTATTTTTAATTTTTTTTTTGTAATTTTTGTAATTTTGGAGATTAATTATTTTTCCCGGTATTTTAAGTATTTTTCCGGTATTTAAGCATTTTTACCAGTCTTTTAAGCATTTTCCGTTTGTCACATAAGCATTTTCCGTCATTAATTTGACGGAAGGACAAAATTGAAATTCGTCTGAAACTATAAGGAAGAAATTGACACAAAATATTTTGTAAGGACGAAATTGAAACTTGGTGTATTTTGTAGGGACTAATATAGTAGATAAGCCTTTTTTTTTGTTGTCTTTTTTATTTTCTTGTTTTGTTCATATTTCTTGGATTTTTAGATTCAAGTTTTTGAGATTACTTATCTATCCCGACGAGTAGAGTTCATAGTAAAAGGTTAAAAATACCAAACAACTATCCTTTTTTTATTTATTAAAATGCCATCTCATATGAACTTTTTCTAACTTCGATCAATCGTTATACTCATTTTATTTCTCTCCTCAATATAAATGATTAATTTTAAGAAATGACGAAAAACTAAAAAAGTTACAAAAAATAAAAAAAAAATAGTGAAAAAAAGGCACCAGGCTTAATAAAATCCTAGTAACACCATAGTTAAATGGTAAGACGTTGCAGCTCACTCACTGATCCCTTTTCTTGCTACCATCACAGGCACTTTAGAGGGAGTGAAAGAGAGAGAGAGAGAATCAAATGCTCTGTAAATGGACAAACCATTTGCTCTCAGATTTGTGATAAGGAAGAAGAAATCACAATTTCAAGAAACTGAAAAGAAAAGGGTCTGTTGATACCATCGTTTGAAGAGAGAGAGAGAGGGGAATATTTTTTGATATTTCTAGTGGGAATCTTCCATATTTTTCTACTCAGAGACCACTCTCTGTCTCTCTCCATCCTCATGTCTTTGCCCTACTGGTAGCCACTCCTTCTTTCTTCTTCTGCTTTCCCAATACCATTAATTTCTTAAACTTTCTGCTACTTTTGTGCTTCACTTTTCTCTCTTTACACGTTCGTTGTTTATTTTATTGCTTTATACTAATCCATTTTCTTGTTAAGTTGATTCTCTATCTGCAATTTACTTTTGTTGGTAAATGATGGGCTGATTATGCATTTCAATAGTTGTATCCTTTTTAGATAAGGTTTTTCTCCGTAGACCATCTGGAGGTAAATTATTACTTTATTACTGGATCAATCAATGGGTATTTGTTCGCGTATTTTCACAATTTGTTCAATTCTGGATTGTATTCATTCAGATTCAGTTCCTGGGTGTTTGTAATTTTTTTTTTTCTTCTAGTTCTTCAGTAATAATTAGTTTTCTTTCTCCTTCTGGGATATGCTTAATAGTTGTTCTAGTGACTGTCATGTCATGTGGGACTCGGTGTCTTACTGGAGGTACTTTTATCACTCTAGGACGGATTAATAGAAGCTTAACTTAGTACCAAGAACAAAAAATTGAAGTTTAATTTTCACGATTTGTCTAGTTTTGGACGGTATTCATGCAGATTCAGCTCTTGGGTGTTTGCAATTTTTCGTTTTAGAGCTCGAGTATTGTTTTAAGTGACTGTTATGTGACCCCTGTGAGACTGAGGGTCTTACTGGAGGCAATGTTTTGGACCGTAATTCGTTCAGATTTAGCTCTCCTGGGTATTTGCAATTTTATGTATGGCTCTTCAGTAATGTTTAGATACTTTTTTTTTTTTTTTTTGGGTTTTTGATTTTCACAATTTTTGTTGTAATAACTGTTATATGATTTCTCTGTGAGATTGGGGGTCGGTCTTGCGGGATCGTACTGTTCTTTATTTTTTGTCATGCATTGGAATTGCTAGTGGTTGCTTGTTGGTAATACACATGGTTTAATTTACTCAGCTGGATCTGATTATTTTTGTTCACCTTTTCTGATTCTATCTTGACATGGGAATTTTGCAGAATTTGAGTGAACTGAAATTTATTGAATAAAGGAGAAGCCACCTTGTTCTGTCAATATTCTCTGTAGGGTTGAGTTATATACCCGAATTCGATTATGGTTTCAAGGTCCTATTCTAACCTTTTGGATCTTACTTCTGGTGAATCCCCAACTTTTGGTCGATCAGGCAGGAAGCTTTCTAGGGTGGCTACTGTTGCTGGGGTATTGTCCGAACTAGATGATGATAATAGCAATGTCAGTGGCTCTGACGCCCCCTCTTCTGTTTCCCAAGAACGGATTATCATTGTGGGTAACCAACTTCCACTCCGTGCACATAGAAGATCCGATAGTGATGGAGGAGGGTGGAATTTCAGTTGGGATGAGGATTCCCTTCTTTTGCAGCTCAAAGATGGCCTAGGAGAAGATGTAGATGTAGTCTATGTTGGTTCTCTCAAGGAAGAAATTGACCCTAGTGAACAAGATGATGTGGCACAAACCTTGCTCGAAACTTTCAAATGTGTCCCCGCTTTCATCCCTCCGGATATCTTCTTTAAATTCTACCATATGTTTTGTAAGCAGTATTTGTGGCCTTTATTTCACTACATGCTTCCCCTGTCGCCGGAGCTTGGTGGGAGGTTTGATAGGGCCTCCTGGCATGCTTACGTATCCGTGAATAAGATATTCGCAGATAAAGTGATGGAAGTGATTAGCCCTGACGATGATTTCGTTTGGGTCCACGATTACCATTTGATGGTTTTGCCAACCTTTCTAAGGAAGAGGTTTAACCGGTTGAAGCTCGGATTCTTCCTCCATAGTCCATTCCCATCATCTGAAATATATCGGTCACTACCTGTAAGAGATGAACTTCTTAGGGCACTCTTGAACTCGGATCTTATTGGTTTCCATACTTTTGACTATGCAAGGCACTTCCTTTCTTGTTGCAGTAGAATGCTAGGGGTTTCGTACCAATCCAAGAGAGGTTACATAGGGCTTGAGTATTATGGTCGGACTGTTAGCATTAAAATTCTCCCTGTTGGGATCCACATGGGTCAGCTTCAGTCTGTGCTGGATCTTCCTGAGACTGAATCCAAGGTTGCGGAGTTGCACAATCAGTTTAGGGGTCAGATTGTTTTGCTTGGGGTTGATGACATGGATATTTTTAAAGGGATAAGCTTAAAATTACTGGCTTTTGAACAGTTTCTCATACAGCATCCGGAGAAGAGGGGTAAAGTTGTTTTGGTCCAAATTGCAAACCCTGCTAGAGGGAAAGGGAGAGATGTTAAAGAGGTCCAATCCGAAACTCATACCACTGTAAGCAGGATTAATGAAATATACAGGCAGCCAGGTTACGATCCGGTGGTTTTGATTGATTCCCCGCTTCAGTTTTATGAGCGAATCGCATTTTATGTAATAGCAGAGTGTTGCCTTGTGACGGCAGTGAGAGATGGGATGAACCTTATACCTTATGAATATGTTGTGTGCCGACAAGGAAATGAGAAGCTAGACAATACCTTGGGACTCGACCCGACCACACTGAAGAAAAGTATGCTAGTGGTCTCTGAGTTCATTGGGTGCTCCCCTTCACTGAGTGGTGCAATTCGTGTTAATCCATGGAACATTAATGCCGTGGCTGAAGCTATGGATTCCGCCTTGATAATCTCAGAGGCAGAGAAACAGATGCGGCATGAGAAACACCATAGGTATGTGAGTACACACGATGTGGCATATTGGGCCCATAGCTTTTTGCAGGATCTTGAAAGGGCATGTAGGGACCATGTCACAAGGAGGTGCTGGGAAATTGGGTTTGGTTTAAGTTTTCGGGTTATTGCTTTGGATCCAAGCTTCAGGAAGCTTTCGGTTGAGCATATTACTTCAGCATATAAAAGGACCAAGAACCGAGCGATTCTGTTGGATTGTGATGGTACTATGATGCTGAAAAGTTCAATTAGCACTGCCCCTAATCCAGAGGCTATTACAATCTTAAAAAGCTTGTGCAGAGACCCCAAGAATGTAGTGTTCCTTGTTAGTGGGAAGGATAAAAAAACTTTATCTGAATGGTTCTCTTCATGTGAAAAGCTTGGGATTGCGGCAGAGCATGGCTATTTTCTGAGGTATATACCTTTTCATTTACCTCATCTAATCGTAGTTACCAATTTTTTAGCATGTTGTGACGGTCCTATTGCATTATGAAGTAGCAAGTTGGGGACAAGCATGAACCATGAGCAGAATCATTCTATGTAACGAATTTAGTCATGGTTGACTCATCTTCTGGGCAAACTAACCCAAAAAAGATGCCAGCTCATGTTTACTCGGCCAATTAGTGACCATTCTCTGCACGTGGTTTATGTAAACCTGCCAAGTAACTAGATTCATTAAATGTATTAATGTGTAATGTTTATGGGCCAGAAATGTAGATCATCGGTTATTTTGTCTTTTTTGCCTTTTAGGGTAGTATTAAGTTTCAGTAGGTTCGAGGTTTGTATTGATAAAACTGGTGGTCTAGGTAGCACGAACACGGACACGGGACATGACACGCCGACATGCAAATTTTAAAAAAATAGGGGGCACGACATGTTGGGCGACACTGCGACACACACACACACACACACACACACAAAGTAAATAAGGTTTAGTAATTCCATAACCAAAGAGCCCAGATTTCTATCATTCCCATTTGATACAGCAATATCCCACATCTTAGTTTGTAATCTAGTTAGAGAGATACAGAGAGTATCTATTCCCACGGAGATTCAGAGAGTATATATTCCCACCCTTCTATCTCTCTTTCTCAGGTATGAGCCCTAGCCTTCTCTCTCTCTTTGAATGTATCGATCTGTTTAAATGCATGTGTCGGTGTCCGACACTGATACATTACCTCCGGTGAAGTGTCGGTGCTACATAGCTGGTGGTGATAGTAATTGCTCTTATAGCAGTGGTGCCCCCAACGGTGAGGTGTGGTGGCAGCAATTAAGGTGAAGTGATATTCGTGGTGGAAACTATGGCTCCGTTCATTTGCCAAGAATGTTAAGCGAGAAAGTTAATCCTGAGAAAAGTGAAATGAAGTGAAGTAAAGGAACTGTGAGTGTTCACTTGATAAAGGATTTTTCTAGGAAAGTGTAATTGGCAACAACAAATTTTCCAATGACACATAATTCCTTCCTTTTGTGCATGATGCATTTTGAGGGAAAGTGAGTGCTAGTGGGAAAAATATTTTTGTGAGTCCCATTATTTTCCTGGCAACTGAACCCCCCAAAAGTTATGGGAAAGTTGATTTTCCTTTCCTTTCCCATACTTTCTTGACAACTGAATAAGGCCTATAGTGAGAGTGGTGGATTTGTAAAATGTAGTGCCGGTAATGGTAGAGGGATTACGTCAGGGGCTTGTAAAATAACACCCACATGCAGACTTGTCCAACTCCCAAGCATAATTGTTGCTGAAAATCTACATCTAAATGCAGCCTAAATAGCTATAGAAGAGCGCCAAGCATCTGTGTTTTGGTGACAAATAATTTTAATTGGAGGTTGCATTGCTTTTGGTGTTCACCCTCTGCTGATTATTTGTACGCATATATGGTCGACCACCTCCTTAACAAAATTTTATTTTTATGTACTTACCTCTCACACTGCTTCTAATATTTCGTTTTCATCTTATTCTCCGTATTTAAGCATAGTTGAGTTTTATTACTTTTCAGGCCCAATCCCCTAGCAGACTGGGAAACTTGTGTTGCTGTACCAGATTTCTATTGGAAACAGATTGCTGAGCCGGTAATGAACTTGTACTCGGAAACAACAGATGGTTCTACCATAGAGACCAAAGAGAGTGCACTTGTTTGGAATTACCAGCATGCAGATCCGGATTTTGGATTATGTCAGGCTAAGGAGCTTCTTGACCACCTGGAAAGTGTTCTTGCCAATGAGCCAGTTTCTGTTAAAAGCGGCCAACACATTGTTGAAGTTCTACCGCAGGTTAGTAATACGTTTTTCCTTCTTGTGATATATAATCAAGTTAATAATAGGTCGGGATAGTTCCTTTTTTAAAACTAGCAACACTTATGGGAGATAATGGGAATCAATGTGCACCCTGCTTAAGTTGATTTAAAAGAAAATGAAGCTCAGGCATGGTTTTGGCTCATCAATGACATCCTTTCTGGAGTTCGTCACTTCAGGGGGTTAAGTTGCATATCTTGTTGGGACAGAATTAGTTTTGTCGTCTTAACTTTTTTAACAGGTCCTTCTGCTACAGTGTCAATTATTAACTACTCCTACATATCAATTTCTGCCATAATTGAATGCTTTCTTCTTGTTACTTTATTTTTGAAAATAGCATTTTACTTTCTCATCTCAACCTAAGAAGCACAGACACGGATAGGGGATACGAACACGACACGATACGGACACGCAAACATGTTATTTCTTCAAAAATTAGGACACGGACACGTTGAATATAAAAATGTATTTTTAGTATAGAGGTATGTGACGAATTCATAAAAATGATGAAATCTTTATTTCTACCAAATTTAAGAACAATGCAATGGAGATAAATTAGCAGTCCTCATTTATACGTGAACTATACATAGGTGGAAATTTTCACTCATGGCCGAGTTTTAAAAATTACTCCCTCCGTCCCTATTTTATGGTCCCTTTGGGGGATTCCAACTAAATAAGGGAACACAATCATTGCACTTTTCAAAATCTACTTTTCTCATTTTACCCTTCAATCATTACATTTTCTTACTTTTTTAGTAGTACTAATTTCAAAAGGAGGGGTAAAAGAGAGAATTCATTACCTATTGCCCATTTAGTTTTGAAATGGGACAATTTTTTTGGAACAACAAAAAGTGCAAGCTGAGACTATAAAATGGGGACGGAGGGAGTAGATTTTAACCTTTTACGTGTCCTTAGCATGTTCTAAGAGTTTTGCCAACGTGTCCTAGAGTATCTACAATGTGTTTGAACAAAAGAAATACAAGAAAAAATTGGACAAGTATGTAAGCATGTCCTACACGTGTCTGGAGAGTGTCATGTCATGTCCGTTACCGACACGTGTCGAACACGGATACGTGAGGCCTGGAGACGTGTCCGTGTTTCTTAGATCTCAACAAACATTGTACAAAACAATGAGTGAGGTACTTCTGACGGAAATTTTCGATGATTGGTTATTTATTCCCTCCGTACAACCTTTGTGTTATATTAAAAAATGATAGAGGTACGACAATACATCTCCAACATGGCTCCAACACACTCGCATGGTGTGTGGAGCCCACACACACTTGAGAGTGAGAGTGTGTGTGGGCTCCACACACCATGCGAGTGTGTTGGAGCCATGTTGGAGACTAATCGTTGTACACCTATCATTGTTCATACTACGCATCCTATTGAAATGTATATATCTTAGTCATTTAAAGATTCTATGACTTGTTATAGGGCCACACTCTTTCGCTAATACATTGATGTACAATGTTACTCCCGGGGTGCTTTACTCATTTTGTCGAAATTGCAATTTCTCTTTAACATCATATATTTTTGTGGTTTCCAGCGTAGATGTACAATTTTCAGAGGACAAAAGTCGAAAAGTTCCCCTGAATACTTTTGCTTTTTCAGAGATTTACCCTTTCTTTGGAAACAATTCAAGTTTACCGTTTACGTCTTAGGAATGTGATTTTAGAGGTATGTGGTGCCATGAACTTCGAGAACCTATTTATAACAAGCTGTTGGACATGTGAGCTTTTGATTTCTCACTCTTATTCGTGCTTAAGACAAGATCTCATGCTTGATTGATGTTCTGAAGCTTCTCTTACATCTCATCCAAAAGTTATTAAAATGATCCTTCCATGTATTTTACCGGCTAATTGCAATTTATGTAGTACTTGTGATGTGGCTAATTTGAGCTCTGAACAGTTCAAGAAATTTTTAAACATATACAAAACCTTTGGATTTAGAATGTGCTGAATTGAAAAGCCCATATTTCTGTCATTCATCCCTCGATTGAAAAAACTACTAGTACTATTAGATTTGGAAACTATCAGATTGAAAATTCTTTGAAACAAGAATTTGGGAATTTTACAGATATAGATATAGAATACATTTCGGAAGTCTTTCTTTTGGCTCTGACAATATCCTTGAACCTCAAGTTCCCCGTTGTAATGCTATGTGAGATGTTTGAATGATTTATTATGATGCTTTTACTTCTTGGAGATCAAAAGACAACCATTTTTAGTTTAATTGAAAGGTACGTGTATCCCATGCTATCCACCTAGTCCAAGTATTTCAAAGCACATGTTCTGCGTCATAAAAATTCTCTCGACAAACGCAATTTACGTAATCGAATATCTGGTTTAGATATCCTTATTCATCCTCGTGATAATTCGAGTACTTCACATAATGTTTGCCATTTTTTTTGCTCGTCGACTAAAAGGACAATTTTATCCTTCTGCCTCAGGGTGTCAATAAAGGTCTCGTTGCAGAACGCCTCCTAGTCACAATGCGACAGAAGGGCATGCTTCCAGATTTTGTACTCTGTATTGGGGATGATAGGTCAGACGAGGACATGTTCGAGGTGATAAAGAGTGCCATGGCGGGTCCCTCCCTCTCCCCCGTTGCCGAAGTGTTTGCTTGTACCGTCGGACAAAAACCCAGCAAGGCCAAGTACTACTTGGAGGATACAACTGAAATACTCAGAATGTTGCAGGGCCTCACTGCTGCTTCCGAGCAGTTGACTAAAGGTGTTCCCCAATCTTCTCAAAGAGTGGTCATTGACAGGGAATGAGTGAAAGTGTATCGGTTTCTCTGCACTTGCATATATCGGGTTGCCCGTGGAAAATGAAGTTTTTGGGACCCATTTGGTGGGTTCTGGTTTGATGATTGGAGGGTTTTGACTATATTGTTATTCTGCTGTTATTGGAGTAATGTGTCGTTTCAATTCTTATTATTAGCTGTTCAATAAAGTGCAAACTCTGATTTTGCTGCTCATCTTCTTCCCGTGATGGGTTTCAGTTTGGCACCAAAGGTAAAGGTCTCGTGTTTGAGCTAGTACTTTTGCAAAATTTCGGTGCATTTTGGTGCCCATAATAGACACATATTGTTCGGCCACCAATTGATAACTGATTGTGTCGTACCGTACAAAAAATATACTTATAATTACTTAGATTTAACTACTACTCAGAAGAATAGCGGTCAAGTCCGAGTGTCGATCCACGGAAACAGTTTGGCTAAATTACGCTAGCTTCGGTTAATTTCTAATTTAATTCGAGAAAAAAGATTTTGATTTGAGTGATTGATTTTGGAAATTTAGAGACTTTTAGGAAACAAGTAATGAAATTTGAGAAAAACTTATGAGAGAGAAATCTAGGGTTTTGAATCCACCCCGACCACGTAACTAAGTTATGCGCAAGCTAGGTTTATGTATTCGAATCACAATTTTTCAAGCAGATAATTATGTTGTTAACAGGCATGGACTATCCCATAGCACGGACCGTCTCGCTGGCACAATCCGTCTCTTTCACGGACTGTCCAGTGGCACGATCCGTCTTACGAGCATAATCCATCTCAGTTACCCAAGCACAAATGTAAAAAACCATTGCTTAATTTGGTATTTGAAACTAGTATACAAATACACAACCAATAGAAAGAAGTAAATTGATTCCATCTGATCATAATGAAAACATGTTCTTAATTAAACAATCGATTCGAATTAATAAACCTAACGCCTACGCATACACAGAGTTACTTGGAACGGGGCTTCATCTTCCCCTAGAAGGTGTTTAGCCGGCCATGGAGGTGGGGATGAACGCTTGATTTGTTGGAGGGATTGAAGAACCCATGGATTGACTTGACTTTCTCTCTCTAGGCTTGCTTCAAAATATTTCAGAACCCCCAAAATGTGGACAGCAGTTGCCTATTTATAATAAAACATCAAAAATCGCGTTGGAAACCCTAATCCGCGTCCGACTCGGCCAAACCCGCCCGGGCGGCCCTGAATCCCGCCCGGGAGGAAATTCAAGATTGTGGCTCTTTTTCCCCGGCTTGCTCCTGGGTGCTTCCGTTGCGTTCCATGCTCTCATTTCGGCTCCAAAACGTACTTTTAATGATCCGGCACCATCCAAAGCCTACAAACACAATTCAATCATTATAATCCATCAAGTAACTCCATGAACGAACTATTAAAGTGTAAATTAGAAGGTTAAACGGGTGCTTTTCGGCACCTATCAATAAC
The DNA here is from genome assembly GCA_036023075.1 of Gaultheria prostrata. Classification (NCBI taxonomy): domain Eukaryota; kingdom Viridiplantae; phylum Streptophyta; class Magnoliopsida; order Ericales; family Ericaceae; genus Gaultheria; species Gaultheria prostrata. The sequence continues at coordinate 2,585 of JAXBDA010006238.1, read as the reverse complement.
CGAACCGAACATATTTACTTATCTTTTAGAAAATGGGTTAAATCTCATTTTTTAAAATGAATGTGCTTCGATAAGGTACGTATTAATTAGCATCCGAACAATGATTTTTAGCATGATTTATATTCTTGATAAGTGTTTGGACCACCAAAATGAGTCCGTTATGGGCTCCAAAATGCTCCAACCATTCGGTGTTGTCAACTTAAGTGATTGTATGCCCAATAGCCCAGTCCATTTAGAAGCAAAATGCCTTTACTCGTTTATCAATTGTCTTATGTGCGCGCGCACACTCTTTTTCTATTCCTACCACGCACAATCCTCCTCCACCGCCACCTTGTGGGGTTGGAACAAACTCAGTAGTGGTTATGGTGTGGCGTTGGAAATGGTGGGAATTGAAAAGGATGAACGAATTGGAAGATAATGAAAGGGAAACATTAAAATGGGCACCTATAATTTTGCTCACTGAAAATCAGTTCTAAAAAGAGCGGTAGATATAGAAGAGAATCACATATCCATCTTCATCTCATAGAATTTCTTGTCTTTTCATTCCTTATTCCCTTCAAAAATTCTAGACTAGTTAAACAAACGTAACTTATGTGTTCATGGAGCTTGTTTGAAATCGGTTTGTTGGCTCATTAACTGATTTAAGGTTTTTTTCATAACTTTATGATAGAAAAGGTGACTTTTTGAACTTTATTCCCAAACTACGTGAAAACGTGGTTGCTAAACACGCTTTTATGAAAACGTGTTTGGCAAACATGCTTTCGTGGTGGGTTAAGACGGATTAACCAAAAAATTAAGTTAATTGTAATCCGGCTTAAAGCGTGTTTGGCAAACACGTCTTCTAAAAGCCCGCTTGCCAAACACGTTTTCTAAGGACGTATGGGCAACAACGCTTTTAAAGATGTACTTAGAATTGTTCAAGACAAACTCCCAGTTCTCGTTTTCCTCTAGTTTAGCAGAAGAGTCGGTATTTAATGGGAGAGCAATTGGGTGTTATAGATGTAGAATTTTTCAAGACCCAGATGTACAATCGTGTTCAATCACGGCGCCAGAAACCGATCCTACGATTGCGCCACTTCTCGGTCGTTCGCCTCGTCGTTAAAACCACACCAAGCTTTAATTTCGATTTTGTTTGTATAGTGTGTGTGTGTAACAACCCGGATTTTTGGAGGAATTTTTTTCTTTTTATTTAATTCAATTGTTTTCTTTTAATATTTTGAAAACATATTTAAATACTATTTTAGACCCTAGTGTTGTATACTTGTATCTATACATACATTACTATTTTTATCCTACTACAAAATCTCCCACACTCATATGCTATCTAGTCAAGATTAGAACCACTCCAATTTTGACCAATTTTGACTATCCATTATTGTGGAGGATTGAAAGAAAGATTTGGAGGAAGGTAAGGGGAAATTTCCCAATTAGCACATGTCTAAGAATCCCATGAGATTCTCTCAAAGATTCCCTCCATTAATAAAAAGATTGAGAGGAAGGAGGGAGGAAGGAGGAAGGAAGCTTCCTAAGTTACTTAGTTACTAAGAATAAGTACACTGGAAATTTCCTAACCAATCTAGCCATTAATGGTAATGTTCCCACTATATGACTAACTTTCCATTTAAGGAAACTTTCCATTTATAGCAACCAATTTCCAATTTTGACCAAATCACCCAATTTTGACTTTCCAATTATGGCATATCTATCCATTTATTGTGTTGTCTCTCTCAAGGAGACACAATCTATCCACTGACGCACCTAGATTTACTAGCTATTAACTTCCCACCAATTATCAGTACAATTTGTTCCGGAAGGTTGCGTAGTCGCGTAGAACTTACACTGCGTAACTTGACTAGGTGAATTCACCATGTGCTTATAGCATGACGCACCTATTAATAGCATGACGCACCTATAGATTTAGTGACGCACCTATAGATATAGTAGCCTTGTAGCCTTTACCTTTCCACAGCACAATTTACTCTGGCAAAGTAGCTAGTCGCGTAAAAAGTGAACAGAACGGCTACGTAGTCACATTATTTCCCTTGCATTATTGACATAGCATGACGCGCCTAAGATTTGATGACACACCTATAGATATGGTACCTTAATAGCCTCATGTCCCTTTGTCAGTACAAATTAGTCCGGGAACTAGCCAATTGCGCAGAAATTACACCGGAAAGACCCGTAGTCACTTTTGCATTATTAGACTAGCCATTATTAACCTAGGAAGAATATATTCCATTATTTAAGATTGCGTCATAAGATAAGATTGCGTCATAAGTGGAGAGAGTAAAACCCGTACTCCCTCTTAAGTGCCTTAGCTCGGCCCATGCAACAAGGGTGTGCCCTACAGGGGAGCCGAGCTGAGTCGCCATGAGTAGGGCCAGGCGCGCAGTGCACAGTCAACCATGGCACCACGAAAAGGTGCAGGGTCAGACCCGAGCTACGAGTTAAGCTTGGTCATAAGGTCTACAAACCAGTAACGATACAGCCGTCCTACGTGGCAGCACGGCTGCATCGCTATTAGGCTGACAGCATGGTAGAACGATCTCTTACGCGATAAGAGGTGCATCCCGTGAAATAAG
>JAXBDA010006237.1:0-21438 GCA_036023075.1 Gaultheria prostrata | reverse complement strand
CCCCCCGGCTACCCCTATTTTAACTATATATCTAGTTTATTTATTTCATGATTGATTTTTATATTAAATAGTAATAATCCTAATGTCAATTATAAGTTACCCTCAATTTAAGGATGTCTTAAATTACTATTTTACCCTTGCTATTATTACATGTGTAAAAAGAAACCATATTTGATTAAATGACAAAAATACCTTGTACGTAGTAATAAACACTTTCATACTTAACATTAACTACATTAATTTCATAATTACTTAAATACCAAATTGCCCCTACACTTGATCTATTAACAAAATCACCCTTTAAAATAAAAAATTTTACCAAAATACCCCTACACTCATTTCCATTACCAAAGTATCCTTCCACTGAGCCGTTTTAACGTAATACCCTCATTGAGTTAGAATAATAACCAATAAAGTAAATACCACATTGAAATTTGAATTAAAGTGTAATATTGCATGCACTTTTAAATAGCTGGAGTCCCCAACAAAAGATTGATCATTTGAAACGGATGAAATATATTATTGGGTCTACAAGACCATCCATCTAAATTGTTTTGTGATCTCAAAGGCATCGTCACGTGATGGTCCAACACTTTTTTCGCAATATACTTTTATTCCGAGTCTACGCACTTCATAGTTCATGCTTAGCTCCAGAACGTACGGTGGGGAGGGGAGTTAAGTGATGCCCCAGGAGCACCCAATTATTTCTCAGAGAAACAAGAAAGAATCGTGTGCGTTTCGAAGCTCCCCAATCCAAGAATCGAGCCACCAAAAAAACAGTCGCCTAGTCCCCACCATTTCCTTTTCAGCAATAGTTCCAGAAGGCCTTAAAAACCCAAAACAGCCTTGGTACGCAACCTTTGCTAGAGAGAGAGAGAGAGAGAGAGAGAGAGAGGGAGGGAGAGTGAGATGTCAGGTTATAGAGGTGAAGATGAATACGATTATTTGTTCAAGTTGGTGTTGATTGGTGATTCAGGCGTGGGTAAATCGAACCTTCTGTCGAGGTTTACGAAGAACGAGTTTAATCTGGAGTCCAAGTCCACTATTGGTGTCGAGTTCGCTACCAAAAGCCTCAAGCGTGATGGTAAGGTGATCAAAGCTCAAATTTGGGACACCGCTGGTCAAGAAAGGTCTCTCTCTCTCCCTCTCTCTCTCTCTTAAATTTTCCATTTTTCTGATGTGGGTATTTATTTATGTGCCTGTTTGTTTATGTATCCATCCATCGTCTATGGGTTTAGACGTTTAGTTTACCCACGTTGCAATCATATGTGGGTTTTTTAGGTTAGCCTTCAATTTATCTGTTTTTTCTTCTTTAATCACTTGAATTATAATTGTTTGGTTGGGATCAGGAAACTACAACTGATGGTCTTTAAAGTTTTGGTGGGCTGTAGCCTGTAGGTTTGATGTTTATGGAATTACTTGATGGTCGTTGAATCAACTGTAATGGTTTTCGATTTAGAGTTTTACCTTATTCATATGAGAAGTGCTGTCGATTAGTGAATCCAGTTAAAGGAATGAACTTTCAAGAAACTTGTTATTTGACTGAACAATATGAATTTGTGTCCAACACCAATTCATAATATTTACAATGATCGAGTACCTTCCGTTCAGAGTGAAGTTATGCCATAGGTAAGCACCTTCTCCGCTTCTTTTTATGATAAACATACTTCTTAAATACATGACGGACTTGTTAGTAAGCGTTAGTCTTTGTTGTATGTTTAGAAGTTCTATCTGGGAATAGATAAACTTAGGAAGAGTTGCTGCAGTTTTTGATTGTTGCATCATGCATGCAAAAAAATGTCTGTCAGCACTAATGTCAGTGAATGTAAACCTATGGGTCTCTGCTCATTTAGCACTATTGTTTCGAGGGTAGATTGTGAATTTGAAGTAGTTAAACCATCAAAGGTGTTGGTTACAGACCTTGCAAAGCACCTCTGTAACTCTCTGTCATGGTAACTTTGTAGGGTTGCAACCGAACTAAGCCTGCTTAATCTTGCTTTGAGTTTGGATTGTTCTCTAGAATAGCTGAGTTAATTAAACTTCGAACTGAGCTGAGTTTGGATTGTTTTCTATAGGCTGTGCTTATTGAACTTTTGTTTGTCTCTGTAACAATTGTTAAATTTTTTCTTCGGGCTAGGACAAACAAAACAGACATTTTAGAAGGAAATGTTTTCAAAATCATCTGTTCTGAACCAAACTTCAACAGCAGGCTTGGCTTTACTTATGCTAGATTTGGCCCCATGGTGATCACTCAACCAAGAAACCAACGTAATAGATGAAAGCAATTAACATACCAAACAGCGTGAGACTCCATTGCAAGCATTGAAGTAACATATGCCAATTCAAGGAACAGAAAGGGTACACTTTTATGCCAAAATGATTTCTTTGCCTTGTACTGGGTTAAAACAAGCTGGTTATTTCCATATTAAAACAGGCATGCCGTTTACTGTTTGGCTTGTTTGGTAGCATAGCAAAGCTGAGTTCATTGGTTTTGGGCTATGAAGCACGGATACTCTATTTTGGCCTCCGTATCGTATCCGTATCGGACACCGATACTCTGGGATACTCTCCGGATACGTATCCGTTGCGTATTTTAAAGTATCCAGAATTTAAATTTATTTTTTTGGTATTCGGATACGTTTTGGATAGCTAGGATATGTCTTGGACATGGGGGTAAATATGTTATTACTTGAAATATGTGTGTTAAAAGTGTAACTAAGGCTTTATATGTGTTTTCCCCCAAATCGATCAACATAGCTTCTGCTCTCTCTCTCTCTCTCTCTCTCTCTCTCTCTATACCATATATAATGGTGAACTTGTGTAATGGAATTTTAGGAATTAAAAATTAAATATAAATATAATATATTTAATTTTATATTTTTATATTCAACGTATCCCCCAACGTATCGTATCCGACTTTTTAGAAAAATCACGTATCTACGTGTCCGTATCTCGTATCCGTATCCGTGCTTCATAGGTTTTGGGTTTAAACAGTGACCAAGGTGTAAGACCAATCAAGGTAAAAGAGCTTGGCTTGAGATAGTCTTATAGGATTGCTTCAGCTTGGTTGTTCAATAAACATGTTAGTGAATGACCTCTGTAATCGTCCAGCTTGCCCCTTGCCAACACCACTGGCACTCTTCCACCGTGGCTGCCACCTCAGCTCCACTATGTCATATTTTTTAAATGAAAGTCTGTCTTTCATAATAGCTTTGTGTTTATTTTCCATTTGATCCAAGGAGTGGAAACTTTTCCGGCACATTTTAGATCTAGAGCCAAACACAAGTAGCCGAGCCATGTTTCTGGAAAATGATTTTTATGGAAGACATGTGCCAGTTGAAGACGTTTTTCCACCGAACAAACACAAATAGTGTAAAACTTTGGTTGTCTAAAGTTCTAGACTCGTTAATCTTGGTGACTGTCTTTCACTCTCTGCCCCCAACAGCCCTTTACCATGTGTTGGAGTCTTACACTTGCCATGCTTTCCATGCCATGTGCTACCTCTAATACTGGAAATTAAGTTTGTTTTATCCTATGTCATCAGTAGTACTGCTTCTGTGTATGAGAGACAGGAGGAACTCATGCACGTTTTTGTGATTTAGATGTTTCATCATTCTGTTATACTTGAATATGGTGTGACTCGATGCACAAAGAAAGAACTGCTTTATTGCTACTCCAGAACCTATTGGTGTATTTTAATGTGTTTGGCAGATTTTGCTCCATGTTTTGGCTGAAATCTGTGCACATTTGTTATTTCGGAAAAGAACCACCATTATGGGAATGTACATGCTGTAGAAAAATTACCTCAATCCATTGAGTTGTGGCGTGCTTCAAGCGAATATTTGTGATAAGAAATGAATCCAAATTTAGGATGAATGATGCTTTTATTCCAGTCCGCATGATGTCTTTTTTTTTCTGGAACTAGCGTAAATGCATCTCATGTACATCAATTAGTTGGCATGGGAGATTAGTGCGTGATCCCCAACAAATGATTAATTTACCCATTCGAAGAAATTTACTTGAACGACTCTTTCACAGAATCTATCGTGATGGGCATTATTTCATCCATTTGGCGCTTTAATCGCTCAGAGGAAATGATGGCCAAGGTCCCCCTTAGGAGATGGGATTTGTACAGGGCAAGACTAGAACGAAAGTCAAAACTCCTGGGCTCTGATCCTTATTAGTCTTGAACTCTAAAAGAATTGGCGATAAGATGTTACTGGCCTAACCTCTTCAACAGCAGCCTAAGACTGTAGTGGAACCTCACTGACCATATATTCAATCCAACCTTCGCATGAGAAAACACACTTCCAACTTTCCATTCCACATGCACAAAACCTGAAGATCCCGTAGGCATATCAGCATGATAAGTAGCAGTATTTATCAACTATCTATTATGGTTCTTCTGTTCGCTAACTCTAACAAGCTAAATGGAGAAGATATTGGTTTTCCTTGTTCCTTCTTTTCGATCTGCTATTAGCAGGTACAAGGAACTGTGTGATTGTCACAATACGTGATAATAGATAGAGAGTGAATCAAATCAATGGGAGCCTTATATATGTCTTTTTCTTCTGATTCAATACGTGATAATAGATAGGGTTTGAATCAAATCAGTGGGAGCCTTATATATGTCTTTTGCTACTGATTCAATCTTCTAACCAAAAGTGGATCTCTGGACAACGGAAGGACCACAACACGCAAGGAAGGGACTCATCACGCAAACAAGAGTTTCTGTGGACATTTTAATCCCGTGCTATGCAAAATAAAATCGTTTCCAGTTGCTCTGAATTGAATTTCGATACTTGCAATGGAATTGTCTTTTTGTTGCCTTTCTCATCTTTATTGTTCCAATAGGTATCGTGCCATTACAAGTGCTTACTATAGAGGAGCTGTTGGTGCTCTCCTTGTTTACGACGTCACTCGACATTCCACGTTCCAGAATGTTGAGAGGTGGTTGAAGGAACTGAGGGACCACACTGACCCCAACATCGTAGTAATGCTCATTGGCAACAAATCAGATCTCCGACATCTTGTTGCCGTCTCAACCAATGATGGCAAAACGTTTGCGGAGAAAGAGTCACTCTATTTCATGGAGACTTCTGCTTTGGAAGCAACCAACGTGGAAAAAGCGTTTTCGGAAGTACTTACTCAAATATACCGCGTTGTGAGCAAAAAAGCAGTTGAGGCGGGTGACAAGGGCATTGCATCGGGTATTCCATCTAGAGGGGAGACAATCAATGTGAAAGATGACGCGTCTATGTGGAAGAAAATTGGTTGCTGCTCGGGTTAGCGTGTTGGTGTGGATGATTGTTTCTGCTCTAAATACTTATTTCTCTGTACATGAAGGCCTTGCTTTACTAATTTCAGATAAGACCACACATTCATCTACCTATAGAATGTGAAAACAAGGTGCTTGTATGTGTGACAAATATTGTCAAGAATAATTTAAAGCAACAAAGTTGTGATTTAAAAAACAAAATGATGGGAAATTGATCATTCTACCCAGTATTGTAAAATTTTGTAAAAAAAGTGACTTAGGTTGTGTTCGGTTTTGGTTTTGGTTTTGGATTTGGGATTTGATTTTGAGTGGAGAGAAAAATGAGAGTAATAATTGGAATAGGAGGTAATGATTGGAGAGAGATAAAGAGAAATTAAAATTAAAATTAAAAATAAGGGTAATGAGTAGAGAGAAATAGGGATAATAATTGAATAATAATTTAAAATTTGGGTCTTTGAGACCCAAACCGAGCAAGGTTAAAAGCATGACTGATGGAAGCCCCATACGGGTTTATGTTCTTTTCTCAGAAACGTTTTGTGTTCTGTCAATAGTACGACTGATGGAAGCCCCATACAAGAAATCATGTTATATAGAGTACTTGTTTTCGCTATAAAAGTCGAAAGCATAACTCTGCAAGTGTAACAACATTTCATAAGTAGCAATTATATTACTGACTCGTGTATCCGGCCATGGTTAATCCTGAATCTTATCGCTCAACCGAACAAAATCTTTCCAGCCGCTTCAATGGATAGTTTTAAGAATTTGGAAGAATGTAAAGGACTTGCACTAATATACGCTTCGTATTTGAAAACGATATTATACACGTATAACAGGCTGAAGGCCAGCAAACTATTTCTATGAAGTCATATTTCATTTAATAATTCCAATACTTGGACTAATCTCTATTACACAATTATGATTTCATTGCACATATATATACTTGGCATTTCAATAAGTAATAGACATCTTCAGGAAGAGTCTTTTTATACATGAATTGCACTTGAAAAATGGAAAATCGTAGTGTATTAGGATGTAATCTTCAATTTTCCTTGTTTGACACAGCCTCTGGAAGTTTAAAGGTGGGAGCTTTATCAGCACCCCGTCTTGAGTATTCCCTCCATCTTCGAGCAGCTGCTGCAGCTCTTCTTGCTCTCTCTTTCACTTCCTCCTCTGCGACCACCGTGTAAAGTTTTAGTCAAATTTCATGGAAATTTCAAACCACGTTTTCTAGATTTTCAACCATGTGTATTTGTTAACCCACTTAACCTTTCTGATTTTCCTAAACTTACCTTGCCTTTCAAATTCATTCTTCAGTTCAGAACTTTGTTTTTCTGGTATACTCCACAGAAAGACGCAAATATGAAAGGAAAATAAAGGCATTTCGTCAATGGTTTTCGAATCTTTTTTTCTGAGTATTTCTTTTATCCAATTCAGCACAGAGGTATCCCAAAAGGACAAGGAACTTAGGAGTAGAAAATCATCGTTTTGCCCTATTGAAGTTCATTGCATACTGCCGTTCTCACGACCTAAGACGTAAATGAAATATGAGTGAGAAGGAACCCATTTTTAACAAGAAAACCCAATGAAATATGAAAGCGTTATTGTGTTTTCTTTGAAATAGATAATGAAACGTGTTCTGCAGAACTGACTGAAAACTTAAGCCAAGTATCAAGTATAAGCCTTTAGTTTTCACTACATCGGTCCTAAACTTGACACAATTCAGCCCTATCAACCTTTTCCAATCTCAACGTCTCCTAAACCTGTTTACAGCCAAACTAAACAATTCTTGGAAACAAACAAGAGTGAGAATCCAATAATGTATTTAAGAAGAATGCTAAACGGACCTGAATTCGACCATGATTTGTCGAAAACATCAAGATAAATATACTAGCCATTTTATCTTCCAAACCCCTCGTACCTGTATTTTGGTACTCTTTGGGCCTGCCCCACATGTTGTCCCAATATGATTCAGCGTTAGCAGAACCTTTCTGCTTCATCATCCTCAGTTTAGCTTTTTCCTGGACACAGTATACAAGCCATCGATATACACTGATTAGATTGACAATAATGCAGATCAGTGAATAAAACAAGCAGACCCATCAGCTGAAAACAACGAGCAGCATTAAAAGACGGAAACATGATACAGACAATATTCCAACACAGAAACTCCTTGCCGTAGAGCTGTATCGTAACTTAATGCTATCATTTTCTTGACTTTCCTGGTTTATCCGACTTTCAGGATATACTTCCTCTGTTGAGGCAAAATTCTGGTGCTATTTGTATCAGTTATCAAGCAACTTGGGCCAAGTTCCTGGATCATGGTTTTCATGTTACCGTCTCCAATGCTCTTCCTTGGTCTCTTAACAGTTGAGATTCTGTTAAAGTTTGACGTCTGCACGTTTCATTTATGAGTGCCACGACATATTTTAAACATCTTTTAAATAAAAACAATAAAAGAAACTAAACATCATCTCATGCTGCTACAGTATTCAGTCCAGCATTTCCAGAGAGAATATTTTGGCCTCAGCTTTCTGCAACATATTCAACTTAGGGATTCACTTCGGGGGGTGATTTTTTTTTTTTTTTCTCTTTTCATTATATTTCAATATTCTCAGTTCCGTGGATTATTTTTCAAATTAACTCGAAGGTGTTTGGGTTGAAAACTGTATTTAAGAATAGAAAAATGCTAAAGACACACACACAAGTGCACACACACTCACATGGAGTGAGGGACCCACACACTACATGTGAGTGTGTGCAAGTGTGTGTAATTTTTGGGTGCGTCGATATGAAATAGTTTCAAGGGCTTATTTTATTCAATTTAATTTGTCCTTCGTCATGATGATCATGTCTTAAATGTTCACATTTTTTGTCAAGCATAATAAATCGGGTCTTTGATTGGCCAAATAAGAAGCTAGGTCAAACAGATCAGCAGATAGAGACACCAAAATAGACGAAAGTACAATGAGAAGTACTCACAGAACAAAGCAAAGAATGGAAAGAAAATGAGGAGTGTAGAAGAAGATGAATGAAAATGCCGAAGTCCTTACCAAGATTTTAGATTGTCTCTTTTGCCATCGAGAGCTTGCCTGCACATTCAGAGTTTTTTTATGGGAATTGAACCAAATACAGCAATAGCAAAAAACTCAAGTAAAAATTTAACCATTTTGTTTGATAGATCTTCTTAAAACCTAATAAAAACTCCAAAATTTTCATAAGCACCGGGCCACTGGCACATAATATGGATTAAAGATCTGCAGCTAGCAAATAGTCAACTATGCATTGAATTGCAGAAAGCTGTTAGGCTCTTTATTTAAATATTGGAATTTTTTTTTACAATGCAGTGGGCCGAAGATATCGTGGAGACTAATAAGGCTCGGGTTAGACATCCGGCATCAAGAGAAGACCAAACGGACTGGAATGGTTGGACCGGACCAGAACAAATGCCGAGTCAAGACGATACCATCGGCTCGATGACCCAAAATACGGCCTACCGGCCGAGACAAAGCTGATCCGGACAAGTCACGTGTTCTGGGTAGATCCAAAATGACTGGCGAGTATTACGGGAGGAAGTTCGGCCTTGTCCAATACATCATGGATGACATCGTCCGAAGCGGTTACCGTGCGTGTTTGGCCCGTGACATCCCATGTGCACGACGAACCGCCTTATCTGTTACGTCATGGATGACATCGTCCGAAGCAGTTACTGTGCATGATGGGCACGTGACAACTTGGAGGGCAAGCTAAGGGAGTCTATATAAGTACAGGGATAAACCTTAAGAGGTACACACACAACTCTCCACTCTCAATACTCTGTACTTCCTCTCTCAAGAAAGTACTCACTTGACCGTCAAACCAACGCCGGGCATTACTTGTGCAGGAAGATCCAGGGTTCAGGGGAGTATCATCATCCGCTCAAGAGGTTCAGATCCGAAGGGTCATTTGGACGATGGTCAGTTCAGGGAAGTATCATCATCCGCTCAAGAGGTTCAGATCCGAAGGGTCATTTGGATGACGGTAACCACTAACCACATACAACAAAAGCCATTTCCACCAAAAAATAATAATAATAATAATAAAAAAAAAAAAAAAACAGAAGAAACTATTATAACCTGAATCGAAAATCCGAGCACTACTTGAATTCAGAACTTTTCAGAGGAAGTAAGGCAACATGATCACACCACTAAAGTCTAGTGGTGATAATTTTCTAGACAAAAGTTCAAGTTACATAGGAGTATGAGGGCTATCCATCATAGAGGTATAGTATGAAGGCCATCATTCAGTTAAACACCATGAAAATGTACTATCAACATTTAAAAATCGAGGTCTTACCGTTCTAAAAACATCCACCGCAGCAGATCCCATTCCTGAAAGCATCAGTGCGACCTGATTTTCATCAACAAAAACCATTAAGTTCTAGCCCTATTGGTCGTTACTCAAATATACCTGACCAAATTAAGCACAATATTTGGGACTACTTTTATTGTTTTAAAGATAGAAGAAAAGCAGTCGACAAACATCGTAAAAGAAGATTTAAATTGATTACTTGCCTATTTTAAGTCATTCTGAAGATTTTATCTCTACAGTGGACTATCAAGCAGGAAAAACTTAGTACCTAATATCACACAACTATCCTGTAGAAGAAATTTCTAAGTCTAGATTACGAAAGTAGTGTTACCCCCCTACTATCAAGCCTAAAATGATACCGGCTGAACATGCAATGGCGATTGGGAGACCCTCTTTCTCGGGGTTGCAACTCTGGTATCTCCATCCCAACCCTTTTACTCAGCAAAAAAGAAAAAAATCAAGCCTAATATGCATTTTGTGCAGGCGAAATTATTGTAGAAGATATAAATAATAAAGTTACCTTTCTCTCTAACAGCTTAAGCTTTTAGATGAGTTGGTGGTCAACAATCTAATATGGTAACAGAGTAGGCAATAGATCCTGTGTTCAAATCTCACCGCTTACCTAATAGTTAAAATATTTACACGTGTTTAGCCCGCTTATGGAGGAGAGTCTGACTACACGTGAGGGGCATGTTGAAGACCCTTCTCTCTAACAGCTTAAGCTTTTAGATAGGTTGGTGGTTTAACAATCTAATATAGTAATTCTTAGTGTAGGAGCATTCTGGAAAATGAACCTTGAAACAGAAAACTACAGGTAGGAGCATTCTGGAAAATGAACCTTGAAACAGAAAACTACAGGCAACAAGTAATGAGTGCTCTAAGCAATTAAGTAATCCGCATAATGAAAGTAAAAAAAAAACACATTATGGTCCAATCAAAATATAGCTGTGTGCCTTACATTTACTCTTTCTACCCTCCTCATTTCATCTTCGAGCAAAGACAATTGTGGGGCAGAAGTCCAATGGATGCAATCTACTGGGCTGAAATCAAGAACAACTAATTGTCTAAGGACATCCACTTCAAAAACTTTACCAACATGCAAAAATTCAATCATTAAAGGTAATTCGGAAAAGATATGTCGTCTAAAATAAAAAACAGCTGGTGTTGTAAGCAACATAAAAACAAATAATAGACTCAAAGAAAGATATTAAGCCATCAACTCTCTAAGATTCTTCGGTCCAATTCAATTAAAGGGTATCTGAGTGATACAGAGACCTTATAGCCAACATGACCATCATCTTGGATTACATCCAACTTGAAACTCAACTGTCTCTAAGGCAGCATTGCTTTGAAGATTAGGCATCTTAAGTCACAAGTGTGCAAAAGATTACAATGACTCCGAGTTCTCAAACTCATCCTCGAACACACTAGCATTGCGCTCCAACCAAGCAAACCCAAAAAGCATTTTAATGCACAACATGTTTGCTTTCTTGTTGCCACTAAAACCCTAGAAGTTGATCAAAAAATATTTGGAACAAGAAGATGGAGCCACCTAACAAAAAGTCTCAGCTCGAAATAGCCGGTCCTAAGGACAAAGCCGAAGGACAATGCCAAAATAGGTGATCCAAACACTATTCATTCCTTCTACACATAACATTGTTGAGGACAAAAATTGCAGGTCCGTATCCTTTTCAAAAGGCATCATTAGTTGCGATTTATGAGACTACCATAAGCCAAGAACCACACAAGTACATTAATTGAAGAAGCACAAATAATTTCCAAATCATTTTATGAGGAAGAAAAGGAGGCACATGGTTATCATAGGAATTTTATCAAAGAACAGCTACAAGAGTTCCCTGAAGAGAAAATCTTATAAGACTTCAGTTTGGTTTTCGCCCAGCTAAATACATAGATATCTTTGATTCATCTCTTCCTGGAAAATATACCCCAGCAAATCCTGAATAAAATGACATACTACATAACCATGGCCTCTGAACATACCAACTATCAATTGCTTGTTGAACTAGTTCAGGTTGCCCACACTGACTATATACTCTGGCTCTTCCAAAGTCTTCCTCAATGCCAAATACATCTGGAGCTACATTGGCACAATTCTTACAGCCTACAGAAAAAGGAAATGATCTATTACAAACCAAAGGTACCAGATAGTTTGCTACGGAGGATGCACTGAGGAAGATAATTTTTTCCAAAAGACATTAGTAGCAAAAGAACGATCTAAAAATAACTTTAAAAATTAGGAATATAATTAATGCCAAAAGACATTTGCTGGAGGCTTCTTAATATCCTAAGAAATCTCAGTGGGTGCTAATGTCATATTTCAGATTGCCTTCCCAAAAGTAATATTTTTGGCATCAAAAATGAACTCCTGATGATTAGAGCCTAGAACTGCTACAATATTAGTGTTTGAGCACATGAGTGGGGTATGACAAGAAAGGCTACTCCAAACGTACCTATGCAGCTAAACTCGTCAACGAATGCATGATCCTTGGGGCAGGAATCATCCAAGAAAGGATTGATTGCAGTCAAAGCAAAACCATGAATTTCATCATAAACCATGCGCTGCACAGGATCGCTGAGAACCTACACTGCTATAGTCCAATTACCAAAGAAGCACAAGAAAGAAAACACATATTTCAATACACAGATTTTCAAGCATTTCATTTCAAGGTGGCTTCTCACCTCATAAACGTCATTGATGAACATACAGAAATTTGTGGTGTCTGGATTATTACCACTCAAGTCTGGATGGCAAGCTTTCATGCAATTGTAATAAGCTTTCTTTATCTGCTCTGGTGTGGCATCTGGAAGCTGGCATTATCGGCCAAGCAAAGTGTAAACTTCAACGACAATACAAGTACAAAGAGAAATCAGATAGGGCAAATACGAAGACATGTATTAAGGCTGAGTTTTGCAGCTTGGCTTTGGGAAAGGAAAAGAAAGAAGGGGCAAAAAGGAAATATTTAGACACGGTTGAACAGCTTTTCCGAGACCTTTTCTAACCCCTCCGCCCTTCTAATATCTAAGCACAGCCTAAGTTCAGTAGTAACTTGTTATATGGTCCTTTTCCTATAGTCTCTACGGATATAGGGGTAACACATTAACAGTCAAATCCTTTGAACTTTCACAGTTGCCAGAGTTCCACGGTCAAAACATTTTATGTCATAGGATAGTACATGACATATGTTCAACTCACCCAACATCAACTGCCTTTCCAACCACATTCCATTACTCAACCAATCCTCAACTGAAACAAAAAGAAAAACACAAATTCTAACTTTATTTTTCATTACTCGCCTACTCGGTATCCTGGACCGACTAATCTGGGGACCGATCCCACCGTTCACAAGCGAAGCTCTATTAAAGCAGGGCAAAGTGTCATATGACCCATATAGACTGACCCAACACACGAATTGTTAGCATGCAGCTAGAGTCGAACCACAGACCAAAAACCAATTCTAACTTGATTATTGGTTTATGAGGATCTCAGATTCAATTCCCACTAACAAACACCAACAAGTGTATATGTTTATCTGTACACAAGTTAGAGAAGTCCATGTGAACCATCCATTACATATGACATAGATCTAAAAAGAAAAATATCAGTTGAATATTATGCTACAGTCTGAAGATGATTGATTGATCACATGTGGACTGTAATTACAAAATTAACCAAGTGTATACTGTATACAGTTTGACAGATAAAGCTTATAAGAAAAGTTTGATAAATGATACAGTACCAAACCCAAAACCGAATAGTAATCATCGGCGACCGCCTCGGACGGTGGTGAGTCCCCCGTCGCAACCCTGACTCTGTCAATACCCTTTCGCCGGCCGCCGCGACCCATCATGCCCCAAGTGACACTGGTGCTGGCTAACATGCGCCATCTACTTCTTGTGTATAAATTATGAAATGGGTTTTGGAATTTGAGAGCGTCTGTGCACACTGGAGACAGCAATTGAGCCATTACAGCAAGTAAAAGTGAAGAATAGCAAAGAGAGTGTTTTTGTAGCTTATGGAAATAATTGAAAGGGAGACAATTGAGAAAAATTAGATTTTTTGTGGGGTTTGATGGGAATAAATTAAATTTTGAGGAGGGGAATTTTTGGAGGGAGGAGAGAGGAATGCTGAGATGGCAAGCAGTAGACCATGAGTTCTCCAGGAATCTGGATGAACCTCGAGTGAATCTGAGTTTTTAGCTTACGGGGCACGTGTCAACTCGTGGATTATTGCTGCTTGCACGCTTCATGCAGCCCATATTGTCCGGCAGCGGGATGGTGCAGTGCAGCAAATGTTGCACCGTTCAGCGCTATCTAGGTCATTCAAATGTGCTTTCGATGATCCGGATTTAAATAGAACTCTTCCATGAACCACTCTTCCGTGGAAGAATTTTATTTTAATCTAGACCGTCTAAAACATATTTACACGACTAAAAAACCATCTTACACGATACAGCACATTTGTTGCACTGCAGGACCCGGTTCCACACCCTAGTTTTTCTTTGTTGATCAAATCCACACCCAAGTTGTTTTCTTGGACTTGAGTGATGGAGTAATAAGACACTGCAAGGAAGAAGAAAATCAAAGCCAAATTCTTCTCAGGGCATTGATTGTTGACTCTTAGGCAGATTATGCATCACCTTTGTAGTATTGATATCGACATATTATTTGTATACTAGTGCTGTGATTGTATTTGGTGAAAAAAATTAAAAAAAGATTATGAGGGACTGTACTTTATTTTTTATTCAAAAATTACAAACCTAACAAATCAGCAATGTAAAATGCTTTCGTACAAAAAAATTTAATTTTTTTGCATCGAATTAATGATCTCTATTAGTAGTTCAATTTGGTGCAAAAAAAAATTATACGTGGAAGTACTTTATTTTTTTTATCCGAAAAAATTACAAAGCCAACAAACCACCAATGTCGTAACTGATTTGGTGAATGGTAATTTGGTAATATTGCCATACCAAAACTTGACAACCAAACTCTTTGCAAACAATAAGTTAGCAATGTAAAATACTTATGTACACAATTTTTCAAATTTTCCCGCATCGAATTAAAGATCTTTATTAATAGCTTAATTTGGTGAAAAATTTAAAACATTATGCGTGGAAGTATTTTATTTTTTTATCCAAAGAAAATAACAAAACCAACTCATAATTGATTTGGTGAAGGGTAATGTAGTAATATTGCCCCAGCAATGTAAAATACTTTCTTACACAATTTTTAAGAAAATTTCACATCGAATTAAAGATCTCTATTAGTAGTTTAATTTGGTGCAAAAAATAAAAAATTATGCGCAAAAATACCTTATTATTTATCCAAAATCTACAGAAGTATAGTAAATAACAGATAAAGGTGGGGACATTCCGATAAAATTGTCGTACCAAACTAAAACCTCGTCTTTATGTATAGTAGGGATAGGGATAAAAAAAAATACTATAAACACATTTTTCGACAAGGACATAGTCTCAGTCGGATGTCTACATTTTCGACCAATGAAATGCACAAGACATTACTCCCTCCGTCCCTTTTTAAATGATCCACTTGGAAAATGTGTATTTTTGTGAACATTAAAAAAAGCTCCTCCGTATAACGTTTTATATTTTGTTTTGCACCAAATTAAAGTACTCAATGAGCACTTTAATTTGGTATAAAAAAATTAAAAAATTATATAGAGAAATATGTTTTGTAGGTGTTTGAAATTGCATGTATCCTACATGAATCACTTAAAAATGGACAAATAAGATTTAAGAGTACTTGTTAAAGGTATTTTAATGTATTAGTGTATATAGATAAAATACTACGGAGTAATTGTAAACTAAGGCTAGGACACAAAATTATCGAGAGTCGGACATGTGTTCGAACATTGTCTATGTCTATGTTCGAACACGTGTTCTACAAATTTTCTTTTTTTGGTCTGATCACATTCATTTGTTCCCTATTCAGCTGCTCATATTTGGTTCCACTTCTCCACTTTTAAATCCAGTGGAAGAAGCAATTCAGAAAGGCTACATGCACATCAGGTCTGCACAGATTGTGAAAAGCATTTCATTTGCCTTCACAACTTCTCTTTCATTTTTTACTGCAAAATCAAAGGAATAACTAAAATCATGCCTTTACAACTTTTCCGTCATTTTTATTGCAAAATCTAAGGAAATAACAAATACCCTAATATTCCTCAGTAAATTCGCCAATTGTAGAAAAATCCTAGCTTCATTTCAGAGCAGTACTAGCGAAATGAGGAAGGTAATCAGTAAAGACCTACGGCACGGGAAGAGAAGGGGGAAAGAAAACGGCAAAACAATGAACATGATAACTGATGTTACAGAGTGAGGAAACCTCCAACCGAGGGTAGCAAATTTCAAGCACAACTGTAGGAAATCTCAGGCACCCATACACAACTTGAGATGATCGCAAGGATGGTGTGATACTGCAGGAAACTTGATCTAAACTAAACACATCATTGACCACAAAAATTCAGTTCCCTACTAAGCTCCCAAAACAGAGAAAAGTTTGTCACTTGTCGAGATTCGGGAATACCAACAACAAGAAGATCGAAAATTGAAAGTGTCCATAGACAAAAAAAAGACTGATTTATCTCAACAACCATTCTGATGACTAACAATAACTGGCTCAAACATGTTAAGAAAGCAAATAGTACAACTGATAATTGATCGCAAAGAAGATTAAAAATAGCAGTATATCGTTGTCTACCAAAACACATAAGGAACAACTTCCCAAAATTTGAACACTTTGAGATGCTCAAGACCAAATTAACCAGTAATATTCTGGGACTTGTTCAGGATCACACCCTCGTACTTGACCTGGAACCATTTCATTGCATCATCCTTTGTGACCCTGTGCTGAATGCCAACGCGCGCCTTGCACCTGCGGCGACGCCCAACGCGGTAGCCAGGGCGCTCCAACACAACATAGAAATCCATACCATAAATACCAGTAGAAGGATCATACCTGAAAACACAAAGATAAGCAGTCAGTTAATAAAAAATTAATTCAAGCGGTACCACATTCCACACACCCAGTTCTTCAGGCGTAAAACTTTTCTCGAATAGAGTGAATTAAATAGTCATGAAGATGAAGCACATAACTTCGTAAACGAGAAGAATAATGCGTCTAATAAAGACAAAGGTACCCAGTTACTTAGGCATCACAAATTCTCAACACAGGTCAAACAAATATGCCAAGAAATCATTTTGCAAAACATTTCCGACCCCTCCAAAGCTCCAACCCCAGGAAATTCGGGCACACAGTTCACCGGGACTCGTTTGATAAATTCTCAAGTTTCCAGGCCACCTAAAAAACTTACTAGGAGCTAAACAACTCTCCAATAACTACAGTCTAAATATGTAAACCACCACAAAAACAGAAAGAGAAATGACAAACATCATGACGAACGTAAACCATAAAAATACAATCTACATTGCGCATGGAACCACCCATTGAATATATGAGTTATTGATATCTACGACTAAAGGTTAGTAATAGATAGTTCCTTGACAAAGCAAAAACTACATACACCTAGAACATTTCAAGACATGATGCAGATAAAAATAGTGCAACTTAACTTTCACTTCTCCCCTGCCACGTTCCACAAGCAATAAGCTCACAAGGATTGAACATACATTTTATCAGACATAGCAGGCATATACTATTGCACAAAATTTGAACCTTGGAGACTACTAACTTCTTCAGCATCAAGGATCTGATAAGAAAAGAAACACACAGAAAATAGACCTAATCTGCATACAAAGTTAAAGAAAGAGAAGCGGGGAGATTGGTATCAGCTAATGGCGAGCTTGTCCAAATAAGTTCGACAAGGTTCAATCCATCTGTATCCCTACTAATAATTTGCCCAAAATTCAAACAGGAAGTGTAAGCCACAAATGGCTTGTCCGCATTGTGTAAATATAGATGAATCAAATCGAACACATGACCAATCCAAGATGCACCTCACAAGTTACAACATCAAAAAAAGTGAAGGAGAGACAATACAACATCCCCAAATTCATGTATGGGTTAGCCCCCTAACCTCATACAACAACAAAGCCACCCAGTTCATATATTTAGATGTCATCAACTAAAGAAACCTACAGAGCTTCATATCCGAAGATAACCCGTGTTTACATGTTTCACATATGGTGAGAATGTATAAAGAACCATTGCTTCTGAAAAGGGGAAACAATAAATAGATATGCTTACTTTATTCCGAGATCAATGTGCTCCTGAATACCAAAGCCAAAACAGCCAGTATCGCTGAAGTTCCTTCGCAGCAACTCATATTCCTTGACCTTCAATCCACTCTCCAGAAGCTGCATTGCTTTCTCACCTCTGACAGTGACATAGCAAGCAATCTTTTCATTACGCCTGATCCCAAATGACCGCACAGTATACCTCGCTGACAATCAAAGGGAAACACGTTAAAATCTACATAACAATGGAAGAAGTTCTTCTGAAACATTAAATGAAGCGAATAGTGACCTCCTGAAGTCTGAATGGAAAGAGCCAACAACTTATAGCCCAGTTAAATAAGTAGTCAAAACAATGTAAACTTGCTTCCCCAAAAAAATTGAACTTCACTAGATGGCTAAGGATTCAATAATACAATTCAAAAACCATACACAAAAACAAAAATTGAGAATTAGGTCTTCTCCTCTTCTTTTGTTTTTTCTTTACTTAAACAATTAGACAGCAGATGAGCTGAACATTGTATACATTATCAGAGCTGGTTTGGATATTATCTTTTCAACCAAACAAAGAGAATATAAGCTTCTTTATTCACCAAGACATATTGCGCAAATTATCAAAAGTAAGGTATAGAAAAGGAACATAGATAATCAACTTGGACAGTGTTCAATTTATCCATCAGATTTGTTCAATTTGTTCATCAGATTTGTTCTAAAAGAAAAACAATTTGTTCTTTTTTTTT
The DNA here is from genome assembly GCA_036023075.1 of Gaultheria prostrata. NCBI lineage: Eukaryota > Viridiplantae > Streptophyta > Magnoliopsida > Ericales > Ericaceae > Gaultheria > Gaultheria prostrata. The sequence goes on along the minus strand of JAXBDA010006237.1, from coordinate 2,842 downwards.
TTATAAGTAACAATTTGTTCAATTTATCCATCAGATTCAAACAAACATATAGGGCTTTCCCTAGCAAATATATACATCATCCAACCACCACGTAAACACTGTTTACCGTGAGTCCGTGACAACTAAGTTAAATAACACCAGAAATAAAACGTTGAAACTAGAATTTTAGACACATGATTCCCCAAATTCCCCGGTCAAAAAAGTGTTTTTTGCAATCATATTTGCTATTCATTTCTTTCAGAACACCCATGTCAAAAATTAGAGGCATATGATCACCGGATAATACTATTTCCTTCTGGTAACCAAACAAAACACAAGATGATATGTGATATACTCCTACCTTTGGAGAAAACAGGGGTTTGTCCACTGAGTTGCTCCAAGACCTGTGCACGACGATTATTAAAAAAGAATTAAATCAACAAAAATGATAGAAATATAATTTCATCTCGATAATAAAAGTACCTTAGAGGCTCTCGTGAGTCGATCTCCACTTTCACCGACGGAGATGTTGAGGACCAGCTTCTGAACCTTGATCTCCCTCATCGGGTTCGACAGCTTCTTCTCCGAGGCCTGGTTTTACATAGATACGATACGTATAAGATTAGAGAAATGTAACATAGTGGATAAAAGTTAGAGAGAGAGAGAGAGAGAGCTGAGAGAGGGACCATGGCTGTCCGTTGGTTGGTGCAGCGGCTGCAGGATATGCGACGGGTGGGGGAAAATGATGAGGAGAAGAAGAAGAAGAAACCCTAATATGGGAGAGGGGGCGGAGGGAGTGAACTAGGGTTTTGATAAGCTGGGCCTTGGTTGGCTTAAATGACAACAATGCCCTTGTGATAGTAGGGTAAATTTCACTCACTTCCCTTGAGGTTTATTAAACTTTCCGATAACCTCCCTCAGGTTTTGGAAAATGCACTATCATTCCTTAGTTCTTAAACTATTCCCTGAAATCCCCCTGCCGCTCCTTTATGGATAACGCAGTTTGGAAATTTGGATTTAGGGTCCCTAGCTGTTTTTGTATCTCAATTGATCTCAAGTCTAATCTCACCATTGTGCTCCATATTTTCACCATGTCACCCATTTTAAACCATGTTTTTTGGCTTCTCCACTCCAAATTTCAAAAAGCATCAATAAACATAAAAGCAATGACATTACCGTAAGCCATTTGGATTCCCATTGACATTATAAGGCATCATCATTCTAAGCCATCACCATTCCAATCGTAGAGTTACAAAAATCTCTACTTAAACACATTTTACAAGATTAAAAAACACCCATCACCTTGTCCTTGGATTACGCAAAATTGAAATAAAACATTAACTTGGTAAGTTGGTTTAAAGCACAAAAACATAAGCATCCCTTCCATCTTGTCCACTAAGGTAATGCCAACATTTTGTTCTTCCACATTCTTTCACCAGAAAAAAAAGACAACTACTATGGCAACCATAGCCAACACCATTGCAGCCAACACCTTCACCTTCCATTTTTCCAACTCAACCTTATCCTTCATTACTTTGTTTTTCTTCCTTAAAATCGCATTCTTTGCTTCCACCTCTTCCATCTTGACTGCATACCAAGCCTCCCTCTTCTGACACTCTTCCATTTTCAGTTTGAACCCGTCTTCCATTTCCTCCCTCTCTTTGTTCATCGAGGACACCTTAACTGCAAACCAATCCTCATTCTTCTTACAATCCTCCATCTTCTTCCCTAGGTTCTCCAACTTCTTCTACAAATCCATATTCTTCTTGACCATCCACTGGCCAAAATCATTCCCCCTTACACATGATTCGGGGTTAACCCATTCGAAATACATACAAGTTTGGGTTGGTCCCTAACATGCAAACATAGATAGGGAGATATAAATGGACGTCGAAATTAAAATGATATGGGTCAATTAGATACAAATTGGTTACTTAGATACAAATAAAGTGAAGATAAATATTTAATTGGACATACAAATTGAAAATATGGGATCATTAGATACAAATACAAGTGAAATTACCTTGTGGTAGTTCACACAACCTAGAAATCTTCTCTCCACGTTGCCATCCATTAGGCTGTTCTTAGTGGAGACCTAACTCCACAGAAACAGTTAACTTTTAACTGGGCCGGTGTATTTGTATTAGAATAAGACATTGGGGAATAGTTTAAAGAGAGAGAAGATGGGACAAAGGGGGAGAAGAGGAGATTGGGGATACCAGACAATGTGTGTGTGTGTGTGTGTGAGAGAGAGAGAAGGGGGGATGACTGAGATGAAGTGCAAGGGAGGCGTGTTTTTAAGGTTTAGATTTGGGAAGGGAAGGGTTTAAGTGTTAGGAGGGAAATGTTATACGTATAATATATATATTTGTATATATATATATATATATATATATACACACACACACACACACATGGGTTGCTAACAAGGGCATTACTATTTACGAGGGCAAGTTTGGAAGAAAAAATATTTATTTCGCCAAAAAAATTAACGGAAGTAGACGGATTGCTAACAAAATGGGTGTAGGGGTAAAGTTAAATAGTTTAGGGGGTCTCGTCGTGGGTTAAATTAGTTTAAAGGGTGTTTGGGTAAAAGAGGTATAGTTTAGGGGGTGTCTAAGTGTTATTGGCACTCCCATTTCTCTATTGGCACTCCCTTTTTTGTCTTTATGAGGTAAACTTACACTTTATATGTAAAAAAAAAAAAAGAGTGCCACTAACAATTCTCTAAAAAAATTATGTTCATTTTTAAAACAAATCTTTGAGGGTGAGGCAAAATTAGTAGATAATAAAATTAACAAAAGAATGAAAAGTGAGGCAAACTTATTAGATAAAGTAATAAAATATTGAGAGGCGAAGGAAT
>JAXBDA010006236.1:0-21440 GCA_036023075.1 Gaultheria prostrata | reverse complement strand
ATTACCATGCCAATTAAGGTACATATTTGGATTCTACACATCCCACGTTTGCCCATAGACAGTAATTATTTTAGTTCACATTTTAATTTCTGAATATTCAAAGCAACTTCGGATTCAAAGAAATGAAACGTACAACAGGAATTCAAATCCATCAGTTTTAAACATATAATTCATGTTTTAAAATCTGAAGTAAGGTACACATTTCAAACATTCATATCCGAAAATACTGTTCAAATTCAATACTGGGAATCCGAATGACGGACGACCAAAAATGAAAAATTGAAATATGGGTCTTCTTTCTTGCGTTGCTTTTGCCTCCCAAACAACCATTTTCTTCCCATCAGCTTCATTGTCGACCTCCATGCCGCTTAAAATTGAAAATTCGAGCCCCATTGGTGTTTCGAGATATGAGAGTAGAGGGTCAGTGGAAGGGAAGAACCTTCCATTGATTACTCCATTGGGTTCTCCATTGAGGAAGAGGAGAGGAATGGGAAGGAGAGTGAGTTTTTTAGCGTTTGAGATGGGAGGTGTAGAAGAAGAGAAGAACAGAAGATGGAGAAGATGATAATGGTGGCTGGAGGGACTTTAACGTTGGCTGGAGAATGTTTAACATTTTTCCCCCCTGATGATGATAATGGTGGCTGCTGGAGGGAGTTTTTTAGGGTTTTGGTTGTATATAGTGTGCGGTTGTTTGGGCTAAATACATCCCACTTAAATTAGGGACAAAATAGTCTTTATACCCAAGGGTATTTTTGTCCTAAGCTGGTTAAATTTTAATGGGTTGAATTTAGCCAAAAGGTGGTTGTTAATAGAATTACCCATTGGAGTATTATGTAAATCATGTGAGATAAGGATATTGGAGCATCGCGTAAATGTGAGATAAAGGGTATTGGGGCATAACGTGACGGTATTCCAACACCATTGAACAATAATTCTCTCATTTGTCACCTCTAACATATGTCTCAACTTTTTTCCTAATCTAGTGTTCAAGTCCGTTTGAAGAACACATGGCAAATGGTTGTTTGAATACTTTTTAATTGGGAGGAACAGCTCTGACAAAGAACGATTCCACAGGATAACAATATTGGGCAATAAAGTTCATAAAGAAGGTTTCAGAATGCAGGATTGAATAATCAGTGAACATGAAAGCAGCCGCGGGTGTCTCAGAAGACTTTGATTTCGACGACGCGCTTTTTTATCATCGATTCCGGGTAGCGAGGTTTGAAGCATACTTATTCATAAAGCACCGGGACAAAACCCATAGATTTAGGGATATAACTGTTTTACCTCTGTAATTGTAGTACTTACACTAACAAAGAGGACGGTGAAATCCCACTTTTGACATTCCAGCACGAGATTTACAATTTTACCACCATCCTCTGTTTAAGAACACAACAAAAAGGTCCTACAACAGAGAAACGAGAAGGAAAAATGCTTGCCATAGCTCACTATTGCACTAGTGCCCAAGCTCATTGCTCAGGAAATTTGTTGTGAAAAAGGGGCCAAGCGAGGATCTCTGCGACGAGGAAGACCAGTTCGAGCTCCCAACGCTCTACAACTTGTAGCTGCCTGCAAATCAACCGCATAATTGTGTATAAGGTTTTGTTGCTATCATTTGAACTGTCATGTCACTTTTTGGATTAGACAAACCAAGTTTACTCACCACTTGGGAGGCAAATGGCAGCATGGTTTCTGGTTGCATGCCGGCACAAATAGCTAAAGATCAAATGAAGTAAAAAGTATCAGTCTCCTTTGTAGTAGGCAATTCTCGCCAGAGACATAATCAAAGCTATTGAGTCCAATGGTGGAAAGTAACCTAATATCCTGGGATACCATATACAAAGCAAACAAGACTAAACAAAAGCTACTTGCAGACAGATTATTGGTAACCATTTGACACATTTCATTTGTACTATGGTTCTGCAAATCCTTCATGCTTCTCAAGTGAGTTCAACCATTGGTTTCCAGACAAAGCAAACAAAGCAGCCTTAATTTGTGATACCAAACCATAGTACATGGTCATCATGGAAAAAGTACACTCAATTTGTCAAAAACTAAATCAAAGCTTGGCAAAAATTTAGGGCATGTGAAAAAACAGAATGGACAGCGTCAGAACCACATCCTCTCTTCTGGGTCAGAGTTCTTTCCATGTAATAACAAAAATAGTGTCAACAATCTCTTAAGATAAACCTAACCAAGAAAATGGAATTCTCTTGATTTATATCACAAGCAATGATTTCTAAAAGGAAACAAGACTGCTTCACCAGAGTATATAATAATGAACTGGCACACGAAGAATTTGAGAAAGCAGGAAAAGCTGAAGACCTCATTGCAAAAAAGGCAACTGCAGAAGTCATAAAAGAGGACGTCAGATTCAATGTCTCACGTACCATAAAGAATGGCTCCAATAAAGGCATCTCCAGCACCGGTTGTATCAAGAAGTTCTGAAGGTGGTATCTTTTCAGCTGTTCCAATAAACAACCGCCCACTAACTGTCCCTATGCCATTAGCCCTCAATTTTGTCTCTGCCTGGGGGATTCAAATCCGAAATAAAAGAAGCTAGCCAAATTACAATCGTACTTTAACACCATCAATGCTTTAAAAAGTAGCAGCCATCACAAAATTATTGTACGGCCCGTCAGATAATGAAAGAGAGACCACCTTATGAAACTATTTTCTCCTTGTTTTCTATGTTAGATTATAACTGTACATATCTATTGTAAAACAGCGATAAAGTTGTGCCATTGCTCAATAATGTTCTGTCCTCCATGCTTGGTCTGGAAATGAACAAAAAAAAAAAAAGCTGCTTCCTCCCACTATTCTTCAAGTTGGCCTTTAAAACTAAATTGACATGAATTCTAAGTCAATAATTGCTTGAAAAAAATCCAAGGATGACCACGCAACTATCTGCAGGATTGCAGACGTTACTGGTCTTCTTTCTTGGACCCTACTAGACCAGGCCTCCTCTTCCACCCTCAAGTAAAAGTGGATCCATGAACTGCTTTGGTAGGGCCATCAGAGCAGATTTTTCAGCATATATTGCACAATTATTCAACACATGATCTCTCTCCCAGTGCAGATTGGCAACTTTGATTTTCAAAGTCCCTTTTCTATGTGTAGCATGTACATTTATGCGTCACGTACATTTGCACCTAAACCAAATACTTTTGGTTTCATAATTACAAACACACAGATGATTGATTCAATGAAATTTCATCGTAGAAAGAGAAGTAATGAAAGTTTGGGTAGATCTTTGATGCTGGTTCATGGTAGCAGATGCTGTAAGGTGAAAGTGACCAGAGAAGAAAGAGTCTAAATCTAGAACCCTCAAGTATCCACTGCATGTATAGATACGACTTTATTGGGAATAATACAGACACCAGGGACACCAACGAATCCTCTCCTGCTCCAGTTAAATTCTACCCAAAAAGCTATCTAGGTTGGGTTAGAGCAGTAGGGGATCCAGGGCCCAGGCAAGCGGTTCAATTTCCCATCCCTATACAAGGGCAAGGATCAAGCATGGTACTTATCCCAAACTAATCAATGAAATTTGTCCTTTAAGTTGATGTATACAAACAAGAAAGGGATTACCGATGAACTGCATGTTGGGATGGCTGTGTTACTACTATTTCTTTGATTCAACGATTCCAATAAACAGTCAATGTCCATTTCTTCAGACTGATCACACTCTGCCAGTGTAAGAGTTTGATGTTAGAGGCGGCGAAAACAAAGCAAGTATAGAGACAGTTCTTCCATAGTTCAGGTCCATGCTTTCAAAATTTACGCATGCGGATAGCTTCCACTGCTGGAAGTAATATAAGAGGGAATTGTGAACAAACCAGTTACACTTCTCTGAAGCATTATGCAACCATCTCCGCCTAAGGTCACAATCACAAACTTAACATTTGGCAGCCTCAAAAGCATTGACAAAAGTGCACTCGGAACAGATGATGCCTCAGTCCATGCCTGCTAGGTAATGAAAGACAAAAAAATGTTCTTTTTTAGATAAAAGGTTAGATTTGAGGGGAGAGTACTTGTACTAATGGCGTGAGATACAAATGTAGGAAGACCAATTTCACCTCATATACGAGGGAAAAGGACAATTTGGCAGAAAATAATGAATATGCACAATTTGGTATTTTTAGATTGCATATACAAGGATTTAAATGAAAAAACAACATGAACAGTTCCGATAAGATATATCGGCAGTGTACACAGGCAAACTGTAGTTATGCATTGTTTTCCAAGTGCTGTCTGCATTGGGTTGAACGTATGCCAAATTCTTGAAATATTTCTGTGACAGTCTACCTGGGACTATAGCTGCATCTTAGGCACGATATGATGTGCATGCATAAACCAAATTGAATGTTGAAACACTGAGAGAACAAAAACTAAAAGAAGGAAAGATTGACAGACTGTAAACATCAATTTGCTGGAAACCATATTCCCACAGCATGGCATTTTTATGGGAACAGAGCTAGTCTCCGGTCCTCTAGTAAATGTTTTTTCAATGCTAAATCCCCACATGCAATTTGAATTGTAACAGATTCCTCAATATTTCATGATTGCCCAAACTTTCAGCTACAGATTATATCATGATTGCACAAATTCAGAACATATTACCAATCATTCATAGTCAACAGGTAGACATGCTTGTATCCGGGGTGGAGAGCTTTTTGTATATCCTAATGAGTGTCAAGGGGCACGACATTAATAGTGTATATTATAGGGATAATCACCTAGCAAGGGAAAAGAATAAATCAAAAGACAGACTTTTCTGGTATAGTCCATAGTGGCCTTCCCATTACTTCCACAAGGCTCATTTCCTTTGATGACATGAACAGCACTAGTTGAAGACATTATCCAAGGAAGAGTGACAGTGAGACCACAACTTGGTGTCTTTTCATTTTGATACTGAAAACTGTACTCTAGCAATGAGCTTGTAGACCATGATTTTCAGTTAATTTACTTTAACGTGCTTGATATTCTGAGTCTCTGACTATACGCCAGTTTAATCTTGCAAGTTGCGTCTATAACTCTATATGAAGAAAGGTAAGGCAGATCCTTGCAATATAATGTTTTAAAAAAATCATGGTTTAATAGTACAAGAAAATTACAAGTAGCAGGCAGCAGCATATATTAGAATGGTCAGCTTGCCTGCGGGAAATTTGCCGAGCAGACGACATAGTCTGATAAATTGAGGAGATCATCCAAGCCTTCCCTCTTTTTTTCTGCATCAATTAAGATAGGTATACTCCGGCGCTTTGCCTGGATTGGAAAAGCTGAAGAGATGCTGTTAAAATTTTCTTTAACAGCCAAAAAGATGATATTACTTCATTTTGTACTAGTACTTGTTGCTTGTTAGATCCATAATGCATAACTCAAGAAAACAAATGAGAAATAAACTGCAAGGATGAAAAACATATGAGAAAGAGGAGTCTGGAAGGATTCAGAATGCATCAGCACTTCCACGGTGACTTTTAGCCCTCTTAGGCTACTTATTTTTGGGTGATTGACAGTGTTCCAAAGCTAATACCATCTAGGTGTTTCTTTTTGCACTTCTTCTTTGTATGTTTTGTACTTTCATGAGTGACACATTCTCCACCCTCTTTTACATCAAAAAAGGGGGGGGGGGGGGGGGGGGGGGGCGTGAAAAATATTAGAATAAAGGGAATACTAAGGTAGGGACAATAATTGGAAATTAACTGAAATGGGTTAACCTGGTCCTAGAGTGTAAGATGAGCTGTGATAAGTGTCTCACGAAGCGCAACTAGATCCCATTAAGCCCTTCAACCTCTTGTGACCACCAATGGAAGTGCTTAATTATTTGAAGTTAATGGGTGATTGTTTTCCCAATGCATAGATTGCTTATAGAATATTGTTGAAAGTGGCCTAAAAAATAAACAAACTTTCGGTGGCCCCAAAAATTGTTTGCTGAAGGTGGGAGTCGAACCTGCAATTAGATGTATAACCAGTTAACAATTTGTGGACTAGACTATTTTTTGATTCAACCATTATCCACTAAGCATGATAGTTTTCGAGCATTTCTATCCGTAGTTGTGACAGGTGCACCTAATTTGAATGTTAGGTTATCTCTTCTTACTCAACAAGAAACAATAAATCAAACAAGATTCATATTGAATATTTTTTAATATTCATATTGAAAGATGTAAGCAATAAAAAATGTCACAAATTTCAAAAATGTACCGACAAATCTGGACGGAGGGAGTAACATAGTACTAGAATTTCCTTTCCAAAAGCAGATGAACAAACGCCTATTAGTTATCCAAAGAAAAGATTTTGTTCACGATTTTGGCAATTTCATGAAGATCAGTAAAATTGTACTACTTCACAAAAAGAAATGTACACTCCTAGGAACTGCTTACTTGAGGGGCGATCAAGATTGGATTTCTGATAACCTCTTGACTACTGGATATCTGACAACTTCTTAGTGAAGAAGTCGAACATTTCATCACGTGCCAACATGCTAATTCTGACGTACTTTTGGCAGACCCCAAAGTGTTCGGGGGGATTTGGAGGGTGGGATAGGATATCAAATCCCATGGGACCCAAAATCCGGTGTTTGTTTTCCTAAATTTGGATGTGATATCATATCCCGGGTTAAGTTTTATCCTGATCCGTACGGTGGATAAAATCCCATGGGGGGTGGGATTTGGATGAGATTTCCCCATTTTAGTGCAAAAAAATGTTTTCCACTGCTTATATCCCGTCGAACACAAACACCGGATATGAATTTTCTCCATCCATTGATATCCTGAGCAATGTCCCAAAGATTTCATATCCCACCCATATCCCATCCATTTATCTCCGATCAAACAAACGAGGCCTTAGTGAAGAAGTCGAACATTTGATCACGTGCCAACATGCTAATTCTGACGTACTTTTGGCAGACCCCAAAGTGCTCCCCTCCTCGAGTCAGTATATGGTGGCTACGAAGAAAGATTTCGCAGTCCTCTATTTCCCCTTCACATTTCAACCATGCAAAAGCTACGGAACGGAAAAAAAAAATGCGGTGAGTTTAATGTAAAATGATATCCAAACAAAAAGCACTAGCATCTCCAATCTCTTCGCAAATATGTAAAAAGGGGGAAAAAAAATACGAGCTCCTAACCTTTCATTCTTCATCCCCATTCTGAACAAATCGCATTCGGTTGTGATTGAAATTTAGGTCTGAGGATTGGAGATTATTTGATTCGATGGAAAATGGCAGAAAAAGATGTTGCGAAAATTCGGAAACTTCTTAAAAAAGATTTAGTGATGAGAAAAACAGTTTAAGAATTTGAGTGCTCTATATCAGATCAAGCTCTTGACCAAACTTCACTCAAATCTGAGGAAACAAAAGCGTGCAGATTGGAATTTGTAGATGGCATAAGTAACAAGGGTTACTTCTCAGTAATTGGAATTACCTGGTTGTGTTTCAAAATTACGACCACTGAAGTTGCAACGTGCAGTGGAAAGGTTTGGCAAACTGAACAGTCGACTCTTTTCCACCACTTCTCTCAGTTGCTTCCACCTCTTTTCCATGAGGATATAGCTATTGTCAAAGAAGGATTGGACCTCTTCAGGACCTCTAGCAACACGGTCACAACCATCAGCTACAACTTGCAAGATTTTTGCTGCCCGGAGCTGTGAATCTTTGGACACTCCTATTGTATTGATCTCAATGAACTCGGTCATTTTTCTTGCAACTTCTTGGTCTTTAACGAGAGCCCAACTGCAAGATGTGAAAAGAAAGTTCCAGAAGATGGAATGGATCCAATAGGTTTTACTCTTTCTTTACATCAATTAAGAAACAAATATAACTGGAGCAATTAGTGCTGCTCTTGATCATTGATGTGGCCGGTGAATCGAACAGTAGGAGCTTTTTTACATCTAAAGCGGTTAGTAGCATGCAATCCATCAATGTTTCTAGATCTTTTGTCCCCTCGTGCCTCTTTGGTATATGGCATTGTCCATGTCACCATATGATCCAGGGAGACGGAGAAAAAGGGGAATGGAAGGAGGCACGTTCCAATTTGTTTGATTATTTCGGGGAATTCAACTTTTCAACGAAACATAATCATTACACTTAAAAGTATTTCAACTTTACTAAACTACCCTGAAGTTAAATTCCACCTTGCATTCAACTTCAAACGGTTGAAGGATAGTTTGAACAAGTTGAAATACTTTCAAAAGAACGACCATTTTTGGAGATTTGAAGAAGAAATGGACAGACAATTTGGGGCAAAGGAGTAAAAGAAAGAAGAAAAGAGTGAAATCCAAATCATTACACTTACAAACATGATAAATAGATCAACCACGATCAACTACCCATAGCATAATCCCACACATGCAAAAAAAAAAAAGGATGAGCAGCATACCCACGCTCCAGCATGGCCAATGCTTTTGGAGACAGTGAACAGCATGAGGTCATGGTCTGCAGGAGAAGTAATCGGAGTATATTGCGGCCAATAGTAAGCAAGGTCATGAACCAGTATTCCCTCCTTTTGGTTCACCACGGGTTTCCTTGTGAATTCGTCAGGGTTGTTAGGTGAGGACGTTACAAGCTCAATGTAAGGCTTATTTTGAGTAAATTTGTGTGCATCACCAGCCCATTTATAGAGCCCTGACTTCAGGAAGTCAGTCATCAGAGGATAAGACTGCAAGCAATCAGCAAGTCCACATTAAACTCCTGAAGGTGAAATGTTGAACAAACTATTGCAGTATGGCAAAACTACATATCTTAAGTAGCACTGCAAGCCAGTTTTATAGTTCATGAGTAAGCACAAAAACTGAATCAACTGAATAAAACAGTACACTAATGTTTAGTTTTTTAAGTCGTCCACTCTGACGAGATCTAGGTTCAACTCCACAGACTAGTTGAGCTTTTAATAAGAGTTAATTAACCTTTTAATTCTTGGAAAAGTATGAAAAACGAAGGGCCGAGGTTGTATGTGGAGAAAAATAAGCGAAAATTAGTTCACGTGATAAAGCCTGCCAATAAACATGGCATTATGATAAAGCCTTGACGTCAACAAAACAAAATGGGAAGAAATACCTTTTACCTTCACACCCGAAGAGGATGTTGATTTGCCAGACGGGGTATGTAATTAACAACTACAAGTCCCAATTTTGCAACTTTAGGTACTACGAGATGGAGCCGATAAAGTCAACATCTTATAGACAATTGTTCTGCAACTATAAAAATCGAAACAATACTGCCATACCGGTATTGAAGGCAAAAGTTGGCTTAAAACCACCTGCCGTGCTTGCATTGGTTGTTAAGTGTTATATGGGCCATGAGACACCAACACTGTCCAATTAATGCAATCCACCTCGTTTGGTTTTAAGCCAACTTTTGGCTTGAGCAACAGTGCTTACATAAAAAGGGACACAATTGCACACAAGCATGCCTGCCAAATTAAATAGTCGAACAATATCAAACAGCATGGTGAGAAACACTGTTGACAATCGCCATACAGTTCCAAGAATCTCCAATCAAAGAAGAACAATGTGCAATTACAAAATTAAACAATAAATCAAGCAATGAACATTGAACTCACCGAGTAAAATTGGGCAGCAAATACCACGCTCATGGGCTCAGATGCATCGGGCGGACAGAGAGCATATAATGCAGCCTGATAGAGTTGCGTTGAACCTGTGCCAACCACAATGTGACGGCCTTCAGTGATGGCATTTCCAACCAGTTCATGCAATATAATAACTGCTTTTGCGAATTCTGGCACCAAAAACCAGCAGATGTTTGTGACATTTTTTATTCAGAAACAGAATTACCACAATTCCATATTCATAACTTCATGTTTTAATTCAAATCAGTTTGATGCTTATAATGAACTTTCTGTACTCGTGGTACAAAGAATAGATGGTCCGCCAATTCCAAATGCTTTGGTGATTTCCTCATATCACAAGACTCAAGGAAAGCAAGTTGATGTAGTAATTACGATAAAACAATGGATAAGTATAAGGCCAAGATCCCACCAAGCCACTATATGACTGGTCAATTCCAATCCCTACAAGGTCAGACCATAAATTGAAAATTTTAACATTAGTAGGACCACCGTGGTTGGTGGAAATGGGTGGCCTTTTATTTTGCACTGTCTATATGATTCAAATTCACTGATGGTCCGCTAAGACAATGTGATGATCTTTGTCCTTACCTTCAAATCTAATAAAGATGCAAGTCCATGTACCATATCTAGAAGAATTAATTGGTAAAACTGGCTACTGTGCAAGTTAGTAACATGCAAGGTAGGTATGAGGGGCAGTACTTGGTGGTCCTACTCTATAACAGATCAATGATTGGATGGATCACTCGTAAAATGCCAAGTCTAAATGCTCTTGTTTGTGGAAATAGACAGAAATGTAAGATGGGCTTGTGACGGGTAATGCTTAGAGGGACCCATAAATCATTAAACCCACATAACCCACTCTCCTTTCGACATGGCACTTCTAATAAAGAGGTTCATGAAACCGGAGTCCTGTGTCAAACACTTGTCGTTCTCATTTTCGTTCGAAAACTGTTTTACTGGATGGAACTCATTTTTGGGACTTTAAGAAAAATGAATTATTTTCAGAAGTTTCGGAAACCATTCGTATGCCTTTCTTTTTTTTTTCCTTTCGAGTTAGTTGTGGGAAAGGGTAAAAAAAAAAAAGGAAACGCAAATGATACAAGTTGGCCTAGCCAAATTAGGAAGTAGTAATCGATATGATCCATATGCAAAAAGGCACACACAAAAGATCCACAAACAAGAATATAGGTGAGCCTAAAGAAGTGCGTTGCATTAGGGCTTAAAATGTTTTATAATCGAGTTTATTAGCAATTGAGGTCCACCACCAAGTACAGAAGAATGATGATGTTGGTCCATGAAAATTTTGGTAAGCACCACCACCCATGGTGCATGTTTTTCGGTTTTTTGTTTTTGTTTCTGGGTACTATACCCATGGACCCATGGTGTATGTCAGACACAAAGGACAACCACAGCTTTGGGAACAGAGAGAGCATGACACAGCTGATTCCAAGAGGCTTCCCTACAACCCTAACATTGACCATGGGGCATGGGAAATTCACCACCACCCATAGACCTGTCTCCTGAAACTGGCAAATACCATAGCAGCAAATTACTGGTACACAAAGTATACCCAGAAGATAAAAGGAAACAATACAGTCAACTGAGTCAAAAGACTCAAAACAAAGTATAAAACATTCACACTGTTCCCAACAAATCACCCTCTGGGTGAAAACCAATGGGAACAGAATCACCCGGGCTGGACGGTCCAGTTGAGGGTATTGATGGGCCTTTCTTGACCCATTTTGATGAGTATAAACGTTGGAGTTTGCCGAGAACATTAGCCATATCACAAATTGTGTCGATAAGATTTAAGTTGCTCTAAATTTCTCAAAATAACATGCCATGTTCCCAAGCCAATTATATATGAGAAGGGAAAAAATAAACCCAAAATGAAAATCAAATTTTGAGTATTAAAGAAATTTTTTTTGCTCGCAAGAGTATTAAAGAAATTACTACCTATTCATTATAAATTGCATAATCACAAGTCAATGCTTCCCTTACAAAGGGTGAAAGTATTCAATCCGAACCACTCTTCAACCACACATTCTCGTGTGGTCCACGACTAAGTGTATGAACTCTATATAAATTTGTGGTTCTAGAGTGGTGGGAGCACCACATTACAGAGGGCACCAACACAAGTAACGTAATACTACCATTAACACCCATAACTGAAGTGTCAGCATTTTGTTGACTTGGGCCACCTATGGTGGCAATATGACAGTTTCCTCCCTGGCTTCATACGAATATTACACTAGATCAGGCAGAATGACATGACCAAAAAAAGTCATTATATCATACTAATTAAACAGTACACATAGGGGAAGCTAAGAGTTGTTTTGATAGCAAGAGAAGAAAGTTACGGATGGAGGAAAAACATTATTGTGTGTAATGGAAGAAAATGAACTTCATTTTTACTTTCCATTTTTTATACAAACATTTTCTACCATATTCACTTCCATCTTTCTTTCATTTCCTAGTCAAAACTTCATAGGAGTGTGCAAAATCTGAAATTCAAAGAACGAAAACTGAGCGTCAGACTTACTGGTTGAGATTGATGGGTTTCTCTCCACCATCTTCAACATCCGAACGAGCAACCGAACTTGTCGCCGTCTCCACAAGCTTCCCCTTATTAACATGCGACCCTTTCTGGGAAAAATCCTCCATGGGAACCTCTCCGATCTGCTGCTTCTCCTCCGTAGAGAACCCATGAAGGTACTGTTCAGCTCTCCAACTTTCACCCACATACCCAAGCCTTAGGAAACAACAAACGTTCTGCGCCACAGACAACATCAGCACATGCCTCAGTGACAAAACCTTCGTCTTGTCCATCTTCTTGTTAAGCGGGAAACTACAGAGTCCAATCAAAATTGTGAAAAACAGGGGAAAAGAGAGTCTCCTATTATGATAGCAGAAAGAATCCCAGACTCTGAAAACAAAAAGAAATCTTGTTGGTTTTATCGCTATTGTATGTAGAGATAGATATATTCTGTGACTGCTTTCCGATGTACCCAAAAAAAGAAGAAGATATATTCTGTTACAACTATGGGAATATTGTTTTTTAAAAGTTCAAAACTTGTTTAATTGTCTAATTTATTCCCTCCGCTCAATTCAAAGTGAGCGTAAAAGCCGGATTTACTGTTAAGAAATCTGCTCAAGTAAATAAAGCAAAGCAAAATGTAAATAAAACATAAAAGCTAGCTGTGAGACGCGTAAACGCTCTTCTGAAGTGATTGCTGCTGCCTCTCAAAGTGAACATTTAAGAACCAATGACTCCAAGATTCCAATCCGATGCTTGCAGCCACACATTCAGAGTTGATGTCTTCTGGGAGGCAAAGAACCGTCAATGATCGAAATCGCTAATAAATATTACTCTAATAATATGCTCAAAATATAATCAAAGAAAGCCATATGCCATATAACTTTTTCAGATAGACCTAGAAATAAAGAATTTCCAGTAAATACTTAACAAGATAATTACTATATTAAAAGATAGTCACATACATACCTTGATGGTCTATTAAATAACATTCTTTTTTACTAACAGTGACTGAGCTTTTAATGATGCATCAATATATGCGTAATCTCTTGACTTCTTATCTGAATAATAAACGTGATAAATAGCCAGTGAATACTGTAACACATAACATATGAGAGTAATCATTTTTTAGTAACTAAGCATAGGGGAATTAAAGTGAAACATCAAACCACATAAAGGAAAGAAATGTCATAAACTCAGTCCATAAACAAATGAGTCATACTCAACAAACTTTCCGACCGTTTTTTGGCATGCGGGTCATTTTTAAATTACTTAGGGCAAGCACACTAGCCAAATTCTAAAAAGAGCCCTCCAAGAGACTCCCTAAATGACTCCCCATTTACACTGCCTCCCTAAATGTGTACGTACAGTGCCTCCCTATTAAAATCTTTCCCATTTAGGGAGTCACTGTTCATGCCCTTTCCCATTGTTTAATATTTTTCCTAACCCACTCTCTCTCTCCCTCGTTGGATGCTTCCCCTTTTTTTAATTTTTCCCCATTTTTTTTAACGCTCCACCAAACCGCTATTCATTTGTTTAATTAAAATAGAGAGGGTAATAGAGAGAAATTGTTGGAGTTTTGAATGAGACGTGGGTTGGATTATTTGCTCACTATTCATGTTTAATCTATTGCTTGTTTTAGGTTTATTAAAGACATTACTTTTGATTCCTAATTAATCCTAAGGCATGCTTTTGATGTTTTCAATTCATGTGTAGATTGCATGGTAAAATCCGTTGTTTTTCCGTTTTAAATAACAGACCATCTTCAAAACATATGAAACAAGACAAGAAAAATACAGGGCATGATATGAGAATATATTTTCAAGACCTCCATTCCCCCTAACGTCTTTTTTTTTTATGTAGTTTTCGTATTTTGTTTGTTATTTTTTAAATTTTTGTTAGATTCGCATTATATTTTTTGATAATCATCCATCTCGACAAGAAGAGCCTAAAAGTAAAAAATTATGGCAAATATTTTTTTTTACCAAAGACGAAAAAATACAAATAGCTTGTAAGTCTTTTTTGTTTAAAGTGTCGTCTTATATAAAAAAAAAAATTCAACTTCGGTCTGCATTTTTATACTTTTCTGATTCCTCTCGTCGATACGAATGATTACTCGCAAAAATTACGACAAAAAACTAAAATAAAGTTTATGAAAAGTAAAAAATACCGAAAAAAAAGTCACTAGATAAAAATTTAGGAAGGCATGAAGCCAAATATATAAGTGCTCCCTCTGTACTAGATTCCTAGATCTGCCATTGACGGTAGATGGTTTCGAGGGTCGGGAACAGGGATCACTTTTACTCTGTATTTTTATGAACAAAATACAACCATTATTAGTGGACTTCCAGCAAAAATTGAACCCCTTAGCCAAATTCTGACTCCGTCCCTGACGGTAGATGGTTTCAATTAGGATCGGGGATGGGAATCATACTATCCATTCTTGCCTCGTCCCGTTGTCATCCCTATTAATTCATGTCTACATCATGGACATGAGTTAACTTATGTGATTTCTTGTCGATTAAAAAAAATTACGTGATTTCTTTCCGTTAAGTCTTTTTGGGTGACCGTGAATCTGAGTTATTCGTTCCCCTTCCCTGGACACTTTCAGACATATTTTTCATGTATTCTAACATTTTTGTTTTCTTTCAGTTGTCAGTTTAGCTCAACCCAAACACCACAAATTTGTAAAAGATTTTTAAAAATATTTTATGCTAATTGCGAAAAAGAAAAAACACACCAAAAAGAAAAAAAACAAAACACACCAATTACCCAACTTATTTTGCAATAACAAACAAATACTAACCCAGATAGCTGTCTTTGTCCTTTTCATCAAGCGATTTCATCAGTCTAGAAGAGGAACTGAAGTTGGTGAACTGAATTTGTACTTTAGTGGTAAATACCGTCGAAAGCTAATTTGTTTTCAACCCAAAATCCTCCCCCATTTTTCTACTGGAAATCATTGCCATATCCGTCCAGTTACAACATCAATGTTTGCTTTTCTTTTTCTTGATTTGATTAACATGAATGCATGTGCATGCTTTTTATTTTATTTTATTTGATTAACATGTGTGCTTGACTAATTGTGCATGCTTTTTTTAAGTAACATTTGTGCTTGTGCAAGCCACATATTTGTTTCATATTGGTAAACACACGTAGCAACTTGCTAGCAACCCCGCTTTAATGCAAATTAGTTGGGGGAGCTCGCTTGTGCATGTGTGCTTGTGCATGCTTTTTATGAGTAACATTTGTGCTTGTGCATGCCACATATTTGTTTCATATTGGTTAACACACGTAGCAACTAGCCAGCAACCCTGCTTTAATGCAAATTAGTTGGGGGAGCTCGCTTGTGCATGTGTGCTTGTGCATGCTTTTTTTGAGTAACATTTGTGCTTGTGCATGCCACATATTTGTTTCATATTGGTAAACACACGTAGCAACTAGCTAGCAACCCTGCTTTAATGCAAATTAGTTGGGGGAGCTCGCTTGTGCATGTGTGCTTGTGCATGCTTTTTTTGAGTAACATTTGTGCTTGTGCATGCCATGTATTTGTTTCATATTGGTAAACATAGGTTGCAACTAGCTAACAACCCTGCTATAAGAACTCGGGAAACGACGAGTAGTTAATTATTCAGCCACCCCGGAGTATAATGTGGCGTTGACAATGTGGTATTCCCAATCATTTACGTAGAGACAAATCATTCTGTAGAGACAATTATCATTCATTTTTTGTTGGGTTTTTGGGAGATAATGAGTGATGCACAAAGTGTGGTGGCGATCTTTTATTTGAGACGGATACCACATGGCAATGCCACATGATACTCTAGAGAGCAGGTATGGAGGCTTATAGGGCAATGCCACATGATACTCTGGAGAGCAAGTACAAAGGCTTAGACATGTCTTTCTCTTTTCTATGGTAGTCAGGGCCTACTTGTGGGTCTTATACAAATTATCTAAATCCTTCATTAATTTTCAAGTTTTTTTTAATATCTTTATAAAATCAGTTCAATTTGATATATATATATATACATATATATGTATATATATATGTATACATATACATATGTATACATATATATATACATATATATATATGTATACATATATATATACATATATATGTATATATATATACAGAGAGAGAGAGAGTATGAGTACGCTTCCAATCCGGACTTCCGGATTTTAATAAAATCCCGACCACTACTTTTTCGTCACTTTCTGGATCAAATCTCGACGATTCAAACCGTTAGATGTGTTTAAAAAGTATTTTTAAGGTTCAACGCGAGGATCCATGAAAAAAAACACTCGGAAGGGGTTGATCGGAGTAGTTTTTGTTAAAAACGCTATATATCGGATCGTCAAGATTTGGTCCAGAACAATGAGGTTCGGATGGGTCCAAATTTTATTGGTTTGGATGGGAAGCTTGGTGTATATATATATATAAGTGGTTGATTCAATATTATAATTTCTCATTCATAATTTAGGATCTCTAAATTAAAACTTGAAGTTTGAATCAAATATTTATTCATATCAATTGAGCTGATTTTTTTCAATGCTATTCAAAAAAATCTTTTGAAATTAATGAAGGATTTGGATTATTTGGCTGGATTTAAAAATAAACCCGCTGTTTGTACATTTTCGGTATCAAAAGTCGAGTTCAAAATCAATACTAAAGCTGGACCTTGTTTGGTTTGGGATTTAGGTTTGATTTTTTGGATAATGATTGGAGGGAGAAATGAGAGTAATAATTAGAAATACGAGTAATTATTTGAGAGAGATAAAAGAAAAGATGAGAATAATAATTAAAAATAAGGATAATAATTAAAGAAAAATATCAATAATAATTAAAAAAAATAGTCTGAAAACCCAAAAGGAACATAGAAGGCTAGAAGCCTATGATTCCACTAATACACTACAACAAATAAAGCTTTTTACAACATAATTTTATAGCATTCTTTTAAAAATGCTATTATAGAGGTGGAAATCATAGCATTCAAGGCACGAGGCGTAAAAAGGAGAGAGTTAGAGCGTTTTCATTAATCAACTATAGTGTTTCATTCGCTCGCCTAAAAATCCAAGATTGAACCAAAAAATTTGGAACTTCACTCGCTCCTTTCGCATCAAAATTTTTCGATACTTCCCACTCCCACCCTTCTCTCCCTCTGTTCTCTCTCAACACCGCAATCTTTAGGAAAATCATGACCTAACTCCTCTCCTCTCTCTCAACATCGCCTTCTTCAGGCAAAAATCATGACCTAATCTTCTCTCTCAACACAACAAACATTCAATCGGAAACCCCCAAGACCTTAATCCAGTCAGTGAAACCCAGACAAATTCCTACACTAGACTCGAAATCACTTTTTCTACGCATGAAATCACTTACCTAGTTCTTAACTCCACTCGAAATCACTTATCGGTGCTCGAAATTGGCATCCAGTGCTCGAAGCTAACGAATAGCGGCACACAGAGCTTCTTTGTTCTTGATTTCTGGTGAATCATGAGTTCTTCGATCATGATTTCTTATTATTTTCTCTCTCTTTACTCGTATTTACCCAGGAAGAAGCAAAATGTTGTGACCCATTATATGAAGCCACGAGCTGTCAAATAGAGAAGCCCTAACCAGGTTCACTTCAATTTTTTCCTTGTTCTTGCCCAAATACAGATTAGGGCTTTAATATTACTCACTAGCTTGTGAGAGATAATGATTTATTAGTTTTAATTTGTGCTTCCTAAGGCTTTGGATGAGTCATGTCTGAAAAGAAGTAGAATCTTCCTTCAATTACTAGTACTAGGCCATGATTGTGCAGCCATATGGGATTCAGACATTGCCCAGAAGAAAGAGAGAAACAAGGCGATGAGTATGTTGGAAGGTGGGAGCTATCACCCTTTGAGGGCCCTACCCATCTAACTTTAGATGTTGATCAGCAAATTGCTGATCTGATAGCATTGAATTGGTGGGGGCAACTCTTTGACAGGATGTCTAATGGGTATGCAGAGAAAATAATGTAGGTGAGGTTCTATTCCATAGATTATGATCCTAGTTTCTGTTGAGGATTATAAAAATATTTTAGTACAGATAAGCAGTTAATGAAGAGAGAGAGAGAGAGAGAGAGAGAGAGAGAGAGAGAGAGATCTGATTTGAGTTGATCACTAGTTATCAAAACTTGGTAGATCTATTAATGAGGAATTGATTGAACCTGAAACGGTAGGAGTTAGGACGACATTCTTTGGTTGATAACTCATTTGATTCACCGTGGATTCTTTAATTCAGAATGGAAGAGCTCACTTTGACCGTAATGTGATAGTATCGTTGTATCACAATTCATTCTTTGGATATTTTAGAATCGCTGTCTATACCCGACACAAAACTTGGCAGCTGTTGTACTACCTAGAATCATTAGTGGAACTTCAAAATAAACTGAGAGAGTGAGTGAAGGGGAAGATCTTTCTTATTGTAATTTATCATCCTCAGTATACAAAAAGCCCAAAACATTGGTCAAAACTCGGGCTTTTTGGAGAGTGCTAGTCTCTAGTATTTGTTGTTTGGTTCTTTCTATGTACATTACATAATTTATTTACTTTTACAAACCAAAAAAATGTTACTACCATCTTTAATGAACAACTGAAATACCAAAAAAAAAAAAAAAAGGAAAAGGAAAAGGGAAAATGAGCCTAGCTAGAAACTTGGGTGATCAGAACTGCGAAATACACCGTTGATGACACAAGACTTTCTGCTTTTTTGCTTCAAATCTTCAGCAAAGACCTTTCCAATACCTTCTGCTATTTTGATAGCAGCTGTGAAAGTATCAGATAGCCCTTTTTTAGTGAACCCTGATGTATAGTGACAGGATTTTCCTTTTCACCCGGCCGTTTGGAAATGTTGCTTTTCGGAATCCATTATGACAGAAGAAATTAGTTTCCTGCACAGTGGAAACAACAAAATCAGTTGATGAAATGGACAAAGACCAACTACCATAACTGTCAATTTTTAAACAAATGGTGAGAAAGGATACTAAATGAAGAAAAATGTCTAATTTCTCACCAAATCTCATCACTTTTGGTAGTTTCGTGAGATTTGGTGAGAAACCACGAGCTTTAACTTTTTCATCATTTTCTCATGATCCAAAGGGCCTGTTAGAGAATAAGAGAGGGAAAACAGAAATAGGAATGGGACATTTTCTCACATGTAACCAATACGGGACGTTGCTCCGGTACCCAGTGGCAAGAACAACCGAATCGATTTCAAGTTTTTCGCAGTTAACGAGCTCCACCATACCTTTTAAGAACCTCTTGATTCCAGGAACCACTTTAATGTCACCTTTGGAATCAAGAGATAACCATCAAAGTCCTTAGTTGGTCGAAAGGGACACCGACCACCACCACCATGGGCGGCTCTACCATAGGTGAAAGGGTTTCAGGTGTTGCAAAGTAACAAGAAAACCAGGTAATAGTTCAAATGAAAATGTTTTAAGAAGTAATTCTCGGCCGGTGCTCAGTTTAAATGAACCAATAATTCTTGAGTACATAAAATGGATAAATATTTTTATTGTGTAAAAATGGAAACAATAATGGATAAGAGACTATTCGATTGCTTTCTTTAGAGCATCTCCAATGAGAGCCGTTTACGTACCCTACCATGCTCATTTTTTGGGCACCTATTCCATTTGCAGTATCCCCAACGATGACATCTCCTGCCAAAATATGGCCCAGCCATTTCTCCGGCAAAATTGGACCGAGGAAATGGCCCAGGTCATTTGTGCCACATCGGCTCGATCCCCCCTCCATTTTCAACTAACAAACACGGATTTAATTTCGTTCACCCTTTTAATACCCTTTCTCCTACTGATTGAAATGTTGTAGGTCTCACCTTTGTAATATTAAACAAAATTACAAGACAAACACTTCTCCAAACATTGAAATTCCCATATTTTGTACCCAAATTACCATATTAATTGGAAAACCTAAAAACCTCTGATCCTTGCTCCCTTTGCCAAACTTCCGATCGCTGGACCTCCAAGCATCTCATCGTCATGGCAGTCCCAAAAGTCGCCGAAGAGCTAGAGTCTCACGAGAAGGTGAGAAGAGACATATCAGTGTGAGAAATCTTTTAGAGAGATCATGGAGAGAGACAAGATCGGAAGGAGAGAGAATTTTCGTTGATAGAGATGAGGAGCTAAGACTATGGTTTTTTTATTAGTAATAAGTAGGGATTTCAAATGTACCGAGCAAGGCCAAACTTTCTGGTGTTTGAGCTCGGCTCATTTACTTATAAACAAGCCTAAAACTCGAGCTCGAGCTCGCCGAGACCGGTTAATTAAGTTTGTAGAGTTATTAGATGGCCGGATTCGAATGTCTGACCTACATGAAGAGTTCGCTCAGATCTCTCCGTTACAGGTGAACACATACATGTGCTACCATATATGTCAATCCTGACTTCATTTCCTGCCATGTACTATATCTCCAAATTCGTAATTCCTATGTATGTCACTCGTCCTAGCTTCATTTTTCTTTTATGAAACCGATTACTTGTAAAAATATTTGATGCTTTCAGCAATATATTCATGTGAGACAGAACGCTAAAATATAAAGAATCCTACGCATAATATGTGATTGTCAAATGTGTTGGGCACCAAGTGATGTTGCGGCCAGACATCAATAGTTACTCTTGAATTGGTCCTCCCCATTATCATATTAAAAAATAATCAACACAATTACAAAAAAAGAGGGAATTATTTAATATTATGGATGTCATGTTATATGCATCCACTCCATATAATTATGCTTAATAAGAAAGAGAGGTTAAGAACCACCTCTAGCTTTTGCCCCAAAGCCCACACCAAAGCCTTGCTTGATTTTGCAGAGAGATTCCAAATGACTAACCACCAAACCAAACCAAACCAAACCAAACCAAACCAAACCGAGCCTTATGTCCCAAATCAATTGGGGTCGGCTACATGAATCCTTTTACTCCACTGAGCTCAATCAAGTGCTGCTTGCTCACTAAGCCCTAGTAGACTCAAATCCTTGCGCACTACCGCATCTAAAGTCAATTTGGGTTTTCCCCTCCCCGGAACGTTGCTACTTAAAGCTATCCTATCCGCTCTCTTAACTACTGCATCCGTTGGTCTCCGATAGACATGCCCAAACCACCTAAGCCTATTTTGCTTCATCTTCTCCTTTATAGGTGCTACACCTACCATCTCGCGGACTGTTTCATTTCTAATCCTATCTCGTCTAGTCTTACCACACATCCACCTCAACATTCTCATTTCCGCTACACTTATCTTGTTCACCTGTTGTTTCTTAATAGACCA
>JAXBDA010006235.1:0-21443 GCA_036023075.1 Gaultheria prostrata | reverse complement strand
CTCGTTCAAATCATAAATCAGGGCTGTTTGGTAAATGTTTATTTGAATGCACAGCACCTGATTGACAAAAGTACACAATGGAAAAATTGGTATTGGCACCTAACTTATTAACTTATTTGACTTCGGTTGTTGGTTGTTTTCCAGGTGTATTTTGGATTCTATAGGAATCTTAGGGAGGATGTAAACTTCTCCCCATCTACCTTGGCCACCATCAGGTTAAGGTACTTGCAAGTCATTTTTACTTTAGCTGTCATTTCTTAGCGGTGGGCAGTGAGTCAACATTAACTCAATCAAGTTGCATTTATAGTTAGAGAATACCGTTGTATTTGTCAAAAGGGAATTGAATTGCATTTATAGTCAGAGAATACCGTTATAGTTAGAGGACACGGACCACAGAATGGAAACTAATCGTTCTGACTAAAAGCTTCAACTTGAACATTGCCAAATAGATAGCCCCCACACATAATAGAGCTTGGATTTCGTTCTTCGAACTTACCTTCATTAACCAACTTAGATATTTGGACTATGTATTTGTCAAAAGGGAATTTGTCATAAGAGTGTCTCTCCGTCTTAACAGTGTTTTTTTTGTTGGTCCTATAGTGTACCGAATGTTGTTTTGTAAGTTGGATTCATGATTATAGTGATGTAAATTTGCTTAAGTTGTTTGTGGATCTCGGATTTGTGGAGGAAAAATGAAAAGAAAACGGGAAACTCGATGAATCCTACAATGTAAACGGATGGATCTTTTAATTTTTCCTCCCACCCCCTCCCCTCTCCTTTCCCCTTTTCCTCCCACATAACCAAGATCCAAATGCAGCCTTACTAAATTGGATGGATGTCATTTGAAGCTTATTTTAGAAGATATGTTTTGGAAAGAGTAAAGATCGTGTGTTAATGTAGAGTAGTTGATTCAAAATATGTTTAGTGCATTTAGGCACGGGCAGTGCCTAAATGGTCTCTTCAAGGTTGTGGTTGCTCTTCACCAAAAAAAGTTCATGAAATAAGTGCTCGATTAGTGATCACAAACTAGATGCATGAGGTTGAAGTCAGCGGTTTGTTGAAATGCATTACGAGTGTTCGAGCTCCTAAAAAAAGTGAACAAAGTTACTCCGAGCTTAGTCGATGTCCCATTGCATTTGGCATTTGCAGCACGGGAGTTCATTTCCCAACCTGAGATTTTAGTGTACAAATCATTAAGCGCTTGAAAAAATGAGATGGGGGTAAAGTTTCCTCACAATGTAGAAAACAAATGTTGGGTGATTTGCCAGTACTCAATGAAGACCTAAGTTTGAAATGTTAACATTGGTCGTCAAAAAGTTGATTTGTTATTACATGCCAAAAAATGTTGGGTGACGACTAAATGTTACTCTTTCTTTTGTTCAGTACTCAATGACGACCTAAGTTTGTTCAAATTCCCTGTTTGTTTAAGTTTTTTTCTGAGCGCTAAATAACATCCAATTTTACTACGATCAGAAAAAACACCGATTGGAAAACTCAGATCGCAGCTGGCCAGCAGAAATGGTTTTTTCAACTACGACCAGAAAAGTAGACAATTACACCTGAGTCTATCAGTATTATTGTCTATCAGAATTAATAGGTTCAACAATAGGTGCCATAATTATTATTATTATCAGATCACTGAATGTTCCTCCATTTTCTTGAATGCGTGAGAAAAATCTAAACTAACCAAGTGAATGAGTGAATGGAAAGAAAGTCCATATCAGGGAATCACAGTATGCAAGTGAGAAGATCCAAAACACTTTTGTACCATCCGCGTCTTTACTCGATTGAGCATGTGTGTTAATGAATTAGTATACTTGCAACCCATATTTGACCCCGTGTTGTTATCGATTACCCCATCACTACCTATTTGACTCTGAGAAGTTGTATATTACGACATTACCTTTCGACAAAGATTTTTGGGCCTGGGGTAGACCATTATAAGGGGAAAAAAGTTATTTGGTTCTTTTGCAATTTTTAAATGGTATTAAAATGGAAATGCGAGACCCTTTTTCTACAACTTCAGTACCTACCGTGTAGAGCATATTCTGATCCTTTTCACCTCATGTTTCTATAAGGAGTTGACACTCACCCTTTATACATGTTTATTTTCAAGTTGGAACAAAGGAAAAAAGGTGAAGATCTCCGAACAACTCCTTCGAGTGGGGGCTTTAAGTGGTACTGAAAGATTCAATAGTTCTATGCTCAGTCGTTTTAGCAAGCTCTGCCCCTAAGATAACACTTGTATCTGGAAATGAGGATATAAAATAACATATACATAAGATCATGCAGAGACCTAGTATACACATCCTTCATCGCTAGATCTAGACTACAATAATTGTTATTGGTAATCTCGGTTAATAATTCTTTTAGTGCTAACTTCTTTTGTTCTACCTGCAAGTCATGTTATTAATGTCATACTGTATTTCGTGTGTAAGATGGATGTGTAATCATCTTCTTTGGTTGCATCTCTGCAAACCAGGTTTGCTGATTGTCTTTGAGGACCGAAAGAGATACAAGTTGCAAATTTTGTTTCCTGTGTAATACCCATTAAATGGAGGACTGGGGTAACACTTCGTTGCTTTATTTTTGCAATACATCTTCTGGATGGAGAGTCTTAAGATGACTAGTTTTGTTTATGGCATTGCTTTTATGCGGTATCCGCATCTTCTTGATAATGTTTAGATGTGTAGAGATTTATGCTTAGGTATTTGGATACTTGATTGAACCATGCTTAGTATTGTATTTATATTGCACTTTGTGGATTGGCTTGTTTAAATTAGATTTTCTTGAATGTGCTGGATGTGTTTTATCTTATGTTGTGCCTGTAATTGAAGTGAGCAAATTGGATCAAGCAATTTGTAGAGGTTGATGGTCCTTAGTTTCAACAAAACAAAGCAAAAGGGTTTGAGTAATTCTGATTAATCGTCTCTCTTGTCAATTCAGGAAGGTAAGGCCAACCAGAAGAAATTGCTGGACTGGTGGAATGCCGCTAGTTACATTACTGGACAGGTTTACAAATACTATTCATCAGATCTCCATTCTGTGATTATAAATTTCACTTCACTATGACGACTTTCACGGTCCTGATATACTTATGAGTTATGAGCTTCTTGATAATGACTCTGGCCGTGCAGGTGTTTACCATTGATGGAGGAATGGTGATGACGAGGTCAACGACTAGATTTCCTGCCAAATCACTACAAAAAAATACCTTCCAATCTCTGACAAGTAGAGTCAAATAACAGCACGTGTCTTGTTTGCACAAGCTCGGAGAAGAGGCAGAGGCGCCTTGGAGCTGCCAGCCAAGAAAGGCGAAAAGAGATGCTAGCGCAACTTAGGATTTTTTATTTTATTTTTTTCTTCATTTTGCTTGTATATAGAGCTTAAGGTGGACGATGATGATTATGTTCAACTCATACCTCTTTTGTAAAACATTATGTATTCATGTAGCCAATATGCCATATTTTTTATTCTACTTGTGTTGGTTTTAAAAACTTTCGTTTCAATTGTAATGTGCGACCCGGCGTGAATCTGAATTATTATTGAACAAATGTTTGCTCTGTTGTGACTGCTAACTGAGACGTTGTGACATCGGGCTACACCGAAAACAAAGGAAATTTTGTTAAGTTTTCCATAAAATAGGATACATTTTCCAAGACACATTACCACTCAAACAGACTCAAAAGAGAAGTCATCCTCCAAACCATTATCCAACATTATCCAAGATAAGGACACGGGGTACAGACATGATATATTACATGCAACAAACGGAACCATATAATAAAGGCATGAGATACAGATACTATACGGACAAGGGATATGGATAAGATACAGACACGGGATATGGTTAAATCAAAGGCAATGGGAAAAGAACGCAATCTCTGCAAAAAAAAATCGACATGGTTCCCTTGCTTTACTGCCTAACCCGACGCTTCGCGTCTCAAACTAACAACATCGACAATCCAACAAAACTAACAACATTATTGTATATGAGTCCAAGTCGGGGGCTTTCTTCATCCTATACTACCATTCACAATCCAATAAAGATCAAACTTTCTCCTACAGAAGATGTATTGTGGATGTTCTGATTCCTTTTTTCTTTGCCGGAGTTGGAGTTGCTGCGGTTGGGATTGCCGGAGTTGGGTCACCGTGATAGGATCTTGTTACAGAAATGTAGAATTCAATAAGGAAATGGAATGGAACAGTTACAAAATGAAAGAATGGAAGAAAATGGCGCTTTAGTGATAGAAAAAGATGGAACTCTCGTCCAACTTGTCCAAAGGAAGCTCTCGTTCCTTGGTTACAATTTCTCACAAGTTAACAGAATGCATTCCCTTTCCTCTCTCTGTATTCTTTATACCAATTCCAACTAACTGCCAAGAAAACAAGAAATCAAAAGAGTGCATACAAGTTGCATACAGTTAGTTACATAGTTGTAACTAACTAACTAACTAACGGCTTTGTGAAAGAGCTCGTACGTGCCAACCCTTATTCAATCCTGCAACCAATCAACGTGTGCTAGCTGGACAAGCTGAAGTGCAGGGTGTATCACACGGAGATGGATCGATCAATGGTCTTTGTGTATTGAGGCATATACATACATATATACATATACATAGATATATATGTATTGTAGTGTTTGAAAAAGGAGAAAATAATATTTTAGTAAAATAGAGGTATAGTCGTCTTTGAGGGGAAAAAGGGCAAATCGAGGGTTTTGAGAGAGTTAAGGGCTGATTGAGGGGCATAAAGGTCTTTCAGTTGTCTTTTTTAACAGAGTTAATGGCTGATTTGAGGGGGTGTCGTCGTAGGTTAAATTAGTTTCGGGGGTGTCTTGGTAAAAGAGGTGTAGTTCAGGAGGTGTCTAGGTGATTTACCCTAAACAAATTACAACTTCAAATAGTGTCTCCAAGCCGGGGGCTTTCTTCCTCTACGACTTTGTTACACATTTACAGTTCTACACTCGATAAAGAGTCTAAATGAGGACATTCCTCAACCACTTCATTAATTTGTCGAGGAATCTCTAATTCTGTCTTCATGCAGCTTGAATGTTCAAGTACTTGTTCTTGTGTGAACCGCGACACACGCTGCACTTGTGTGAACTCCCATCAAATCTTCAAGACTGGGTTTCTCACATCCATTGAAGAAAAGGGGCTCGTCCTCCTTTGCAATTTTGCGCCTCCAACTCATAAGAAATGCTAGATAGGGCAGTCCCAACCACTTGTCTGTTGCGCAAAAGATACACGTATTATCAGCAATCTACAACTTTTCTCTGCTAAAAGGCAGCCACAAGCAGTACATAAGGTCTCGATTGGAGGCTTGAACAAATATGGACAGACTTGAACACATACACACAGTTTGGACACAATTTCTAGATTCGGACACATCACAAAACAGCTAAAAACTGAATCTAGAAAGTTCAAATTTTGGGCACAAATGCATATGAATGGTAGACTGCAGAATCTGGGTCATGAGTTCTCCCAGTAATCTAAAACAACCCATTAGAAACAAAAGCTAGAAAGTCCAGATTCTGGGTCATGAGTTCCAGTTTTTAGTCCAACCTCACCACCTGCAGAATCCAAGAAAAGCCAGTATTGATTTCTCCCAGTAATCTGAAAATAAATGAAAAAAAGAAGAAACAAAAACTGACCACCTAGAATACTTTTTGAAATTACACCATCTGGTAAATGTTTAACAAGCTGAATAGGACATCAGGTGCTTGCTTGCTCGGAGAAATGAGGGAATGCGGATCCCCTCTAATTCCCCTAGATGATAGGAAGGGAAACTCTTATCTCCATTGACAGTCACAGAAAAGGACACGCAGCTCTAAATTAACTTCTAGTTACAGACAAATTTTCTTTGTTTTAAAGACAAACCTAACACAGAGATCTTTGTTGCACAAGAACTGTTAGGCACGCAATCTGCCTCACCAATTAGTGGGCAACATTTGCATCGCGGGATTGGTAGAAGTCATTTGGCCTCACGATGTTTACATCCTCAAATTCATTGCCGTCTGTAATCAAGAAAAAGTGAAATTGAATCTCAAAATTGTCATTTGGCCTCACGATGTTTACACACGACAATGTACTTCTGACTGACAACGGTCAAGGATTTGGCCAGAAAACCGAAGTTAAATCTCTAGTCAAAGTGAACAATCCCTATGGATAAATAACGCTGTGGTTGGATCCTGGATGTAGCCAGAATTCTAAGCCACACCATCATATAAGCAAATTCAAAAACCAGAACTTTATTATCAAAATTCATTTATTTTCAAAATACCAGCATAATCACTTTCATAGCCAAAATAACTCTTGTCCTTGCAAAAACCAGAACCTTCAATACAAATTCAAAGTCAAATCGAAGCTTAAAAAAAAAAGGGCCCAAAGCTACATCAGAGAGCAATGTGATCAATGGCAAGGTTGGAAACACAAAAATCAATCAAACGTTGTTATTAGGACAGCAAATGAACTCTATTATGAACCCCACAGGAAATTCATCCTTCTGATACTTCATTTGGAGAGTTTACTACCGGAGAAGTTTACTAAAGGGATTTAAATAGAATATACATGTAACATTTGGAGAGTAACAATAATGGTTTGAAATCCATTTTTACATCCACAAAAGCACTATTTCCCCCCCTAAACATGGCAATCAATTTGTACTTTGAAGGAAACAAAGAAAGAACCCAAACTGCCCTTTTTCCATACCTAAATCGAGCAATGTCTAAATGCCTAGGTACCGATCAAACTAATGCACTCAAATAATGGATTAAAGCATCAACTTGCAACATGAATGTACTGAATCTATTCAAAAGCATATACTACTTTTTCCTTCGAATCATCATTACCTAGTAGATAGTTACTTTGAAAGTTGTATACTCGCCAAATCTAGTGCCTGTGTCATGTGCTCAAAGAATTTCAATTTAGAGTAGGAAGGTTGCAAGGTAGCAATTACCACTAACATGGAAATAACGGTAGCTAATTAATCATACTATTCGTAGAAGGAAACGAAAAAGAACAAAGACTCCATTTTTCCGCTTCAACCAATGGCCAAGGTGGCAGTACTAAGAAGGCTACATAAACATAATTTGAAATAACAATACGGGACATGACCTGATACAGACACAAACAAATTGCAAAATTTCTAGAAAATATCAAAGTAACACTACATAGAAAAGTTGGGGGGAGGGGGAGGGGGAGGGGGAGGGCGAGGGCGAGGGGGCGAGGGTAAAGAGACCTTCAGACATTAACGGATGAAAATTTTGAGCGAGTCCAGAGGCTCTTCACAGAATTGCTTCAGCTGGTGATTCCATGGACAGGGTTTCAAACGGTTCTCAGTCACCGAGCAGAGACTTTTACTTTCATCGACTCTGCAACAAAGTCACATGCATGAGGTCAATGAGAAAACATATCAACCCTGCATAATGAGAAGTGAAATAACGGAAGATTACTGAGAAACAACGCAAAAATAGGGAAACCTCTCAAACGCAAATGGATACGACAACTCACCCATTTCAATCAACACAACGTCTGATACGTGAAACCGCCACTCAATCGACCAGGAGATGAATTTCTTCCTAGAATACAGCTCAAAAAAATTATTCTCCTTTTTTATTAAGCAGACATAAAAAGGTTATAAAAACCTAATAAATTTCCCCTTCATACTTGAAGTAATTTGTACTCTGAGCTCTTTGTCTATGGAGAAGATCATAAATTTCCATTCTTCATCTTCCAGTTCATATCCCTACACCATTTGCTAGGAAAATGAAAGAAGAACAGAGATTTCACCCTAATATCTCACCTAATGCAATGGTGAAACTAGAAAAAGTAAGAGAGCTGGTGAAGAAAACATACTGGAGTTGGTGAAGAGAAGGTGGAAAACACTCGACATCGTGTTTTTCCCACAAAAAAGCCCCTGACATTAACGGGACACAAATGGAAAATATCAAAAGTCTGATAAGGACACAATGGTAATCCGGGAAACATGGCAAAATGACCCAATCACCCCTCAGTCAATCCACCCACGCACAAACACATGGCTACAGACAGGGGCAATATTAGCAAATCATGGAAAAGAGCGCGCCATCGCGATGCCAAACTGTCAGTTGGCCAATTCTTATATCACACTCCGTATGTGGATGATCTATAATCCTCCCAAAGCAGCGATCTTAGATACGTTCAAAGAGCTCAAAGGAGGTGAACATGGTTGTGGTTACAACCTATTTGTCTTAAGAATGTGACGGATTCCACTGGTTCAGATCGTGTGTGAGTTGCTTCAAAGGTCATTCATGCAATGCAATTGTATGATGTTGAGTAGAAACAAAGAACAAAACAAAGGATATCTAAAGAAGTAATTGATTTAAAAAACAAACAGGATCTGAGGTACAGCTAATAGCTTAGAACCTTCCTATAAAATGGCACCAATTAACTTATTTCTTCTCCACGCCTGAATGCATTCACCTCCATTTCCCCTTTATACCACAACAGGCACTCATTCTTCACATGGGTCGCACGTGCGGGGAGTGTTAGAGTTTGTTCGACATTGGTTAATTATAACCTTCAAAGCTAGTAAATGAGCCGGGTGGCCTCTCCACTCATTGCCAATTGGTTTCGAGTTGGATACTTAAGGAAATAATTGAGATGAATATACTCATTGGATTTCGAGAGAAATTAATCCTTTCTGTAATGGTTTCTTTTAGAGGTGGCAATTCTCAGCCCATATCCGCCCACTTAAAACCCAACCAACCTACCCATATTTATATGGGTTGGGTTTGGTTGAAAATGGATTGGAATAAGAACTAATACAACGTCGACCTTCTATATAATCGAACAATTACACTCTCTCTCTAATTTTTGCATGCAAGGATGGGGTGTCCGTGTCCCCCTGAAATCCTCTGGCAATCACATGTGATTTTGTTTCGTGAATTAAATCAATTTCCATTCACTTGGTATTTAACCAAATCAAATCCGATTCATAACTGAACCTTCGTCTCCATTGGCCAATCAAAAAACGCTTTCTAAACCTCGAAGAATGCCTTAGTTGACGTACCTGCAGATTATCTGATCAATCAAAGGAAAGAGAGAGAAGCGGACCTGTTTAGGAGAGAGGATTTCAAGCCGACTCCGATTACTTCACAGGTATGCCGTCGAAGGAGACTTGCTGCCGGAATGCAAAGGAATTTCACGCCGCTGGTCGTCTGATTATTTCTCTCTTCATACGACTTCTCTGGTTTTGGGGGAAATAAATATTAAAAAAAAAAAGAAAAAAACGGTGACACAGGTTGGACCTGTGTCACGCACGTAAAACTACGTCGTTTAAAAAGGGAAAAAGAAGGTGACATAGGTCCAACCTGTGTCACGTCCTTAAAACTACGTCGTTTAAAGAGGGAAAAAGAAGGTGACATAGGTTCAACCTGTGTCACGTCCTTAAAATTACGTCGTTTCAATGAATCATTGCAGTTTCTTCCTTTTTTGACTTTCTACCTATATTACACATATTTTGTTAATCCGAGACATTAATCTTGTATATATTGTCATAATATATATCTAGGAAAAGTTTTGTTTTTATTGCTTTTATATTAGTACTTAATCGCAATGCATTTTTATTTCTTAAATCGGATTTAGTTATACTGAATCGAAACCACAACATCCATTCTAGGCTCCAAACGACATACTTTTGTTTAGTTTCTTCTGAGGACAGTTTCTATCTATCTCAATCATATTTCATTGATCTCAAATATTCATTTTGTAGAATTCGTTAGAATATATATCACGTAAAAGTTTCATATAATTTAGGTATAAATTAGTATTTGATCTTGATGCATTCTTTATTCTTAAAATGAGTTCGGTTTCACAGAATAAAAACCCAACAAACACGTTCCAAATAACGTCGTTCCTTTATTTTATTTTAATCCATAAAGCATAATCGCGTTCCCTCGTTCCACTGAAACGACGTCGGGTGGGCGTCGCTGCTTGATCGGAGCATCGCCGACGGTCCGACCTCCATCATCTGAAGCTCGGTCGGCCGCCGTTCATCATCTTCGACCTCCAATCTCCGATGCTGATTCCCAGGTCGTAGTCGATGATCAGTAAACAGTCGCTGCACCTGTGATAATATAGAGGTAGAAGCTTCCGCTATTCATCAAGTTGAATTCCTGCATCAGCCACAAGATAATTAGAAAATTTGAAAGCCTGATATTTTCCTGCGTTATTCATATCAAAAATTATTAGTTTACTTGGTAGATTTGCAATCAATTTTAGAGGAAGACAGTAGAGGTAAACTTCAACTCGTCCTCCGCCATGGGGGAAATTGAAACAACGTCATAAAATGCTGGCTTCCGATGTACAAGACAGTGGAGGAGTGGAACCTGCAAAGAGAACATGTAACAAAATACTTCATACTGCAATTTACTGAGCAGAATAAATAAAAGCATTCTATACCAGGCCAAACCATTTGGTTTAGCATTTAATGGAAAATACATACTCAGTCTAGTGCCAGTAAGACATGCTCCTGGAGCACTGGTGACGGTGCTCCAATAGCAAATAATAATTTTCCGGCAGTAGGGTCGTCAATTCTAAAATGAAGCAAATTGCACCAAGAACTCCCAACCAAACCAAAAACCCAATGAGAACTTCTCATTAACTCGTGTAGTTCTTACAAGGCTTTGAAAATGCATTGTTCAAGTTAATTGAGGGTATTATTGTACAAGGAAAAAGTCTTCATGGCCTCAATTTGAGGTCACACAAAACTTGGGTTCCCCCTTGGGACAAAGAATAGAGATGGAACAGATTTTTCTTCGGTTTAGGATTCTTATTCCACCTGTTGCAAGAATATTGAAAGCTTATATCATAATCAACTGAAACAATTGTCGGCTCCCATTTAGAATAATGCAGTAAATAACAACATATGAGCATTTGTGTAAAGGCGTGGTTTTTCGCATACCAAACACATACTCAGAAGTCATGTTGTCAGTAAAATGGACTGCTCAAGTAATATCTTAGTTTGGTGATGAGCACCTTCCCATTTTTTGGCAGTTGGATGATATTTTGCGCAACACAGATATTCTATCATACCAAGTCTATGAAGGTTGCCTCAGAATGGATGAGCTTGAGATTTTTAATAATAATGCCTGATGGTCGTCCATCGGGCAAGTTTTTGCAAAAAGACCAATTGCCTTCTTTGTTACAACATTTTGATTTCCTTAGTTATGTTACTTCAGTTTTCTCTTATTTCAGTTTCAGGTACACTATACTAAATAACTGTATAACTGCATCTGGTAAGCTCCTTCTAAAGAACTGGATCGTTCAATCCTCTCCTTCTGAAGAACTGGATCGTTCAATCCTCTGAAAGATATAGAGGAAATTAATTGTAAGCTTAATGTGGTTGAAGAACTAATGACTCATCCAGAGGTTGTGTTACTCATCGCTCAATATCTTCGAAAGCTCCCAGACTTTGAAAGGTTACTTGGACGAGTGAAGGCTCGCTTTCGGTCATCTGCTACACTCATTCTGCCTTTATTAGGCATAAAAGTTTTGAAGAAGTGAGTAAGTCTTTTCTACCTCTAACATGTGCCAATGTGGCTTTTGTTCACTCC
Organism: Gaultheria prostrata; assembly: GCA_036023075.1. NCBI lineage: Eukaryota > Viridiplantae > Streptophyta > Magnoliopsida > Ericales > Ericaceae > Gaultheria > Gaultheria prostrata. The sequence continues at coordinate 9,847 of JAXBDA010006235.1, read as the reverse complement.
TAAATAGGTTTCAAAAAGAGCATTTTTGTAGCAATTTATTTTTGTTTGACGTAAAATATACTCCCTCCGTCCCCAAATAATAGTGTAGTATTCTTTTTGGCCTGTTCCTTAATATGTGTCCATTTTCAAAAGTTAATAGGTAAAATCCATTGCGAGTCAATTGAGGTTGTAGTGCTAGCTTAATGTTTGTATTTATGGTTGAACTACGTCAATACACTTGATGAAAAGCGACACAGAAGACACCAATCACCTTTGGTCAAGTAGAACACAAAGCTATACTGTATCTCTATATAGCTAGAGAAAGACAGGTCGCCATAGGACATGTAATGGCTAGGGAAGAAGAAACAGAATTGTAGAGAAAAGAAATGAGTCTTTCGTATTATTTCCAAGAATATTACGCAATCAGTCAAAGAGATGGTGCTGCCCTCTATTTATAGCAGGACCCCCTATGTTTCCCTCCACTTATTCCCAACTCCCTCCCTTGAATTAAGGGACTAATACAGCTGTCTTATACAGCCGACTCCACTTACTACAGTTAACAAGACAAATACAACTAATACAACTAACTCGTGATATTTGTTGTAGTCAGCTGCCCATCTTCATGACATTCCCTTCCTCTTGAAAACAGACTTGACCTCAAGCCTGAAATTGGGGATATTTGGCCTTTTATCTCAGAATGATCAACCCGGTTAGCATCTCAGGAAAAGAGTTTATCCATTGAATCAACCATTGAACCACGCCTTGTTTCCTCTTTTAACCATCCTCCTATCCAAAACAGCCATGGGTTCCAATTGAAAAGTGCCCTCAGGACCAATTGGTGGTAAAGTTGGTTGTGCTAACACATTTGCCCCTAGCTTCTTTTTGAGCAATAAAACGTGAAAGACAGGAAGGATCTTGGCAGTAGATGGTGGTTGAAGCTTATAAGAAACTGATCCAATCTTCTCTATCACCTGGTATGGTCGATAGAATCTTGCAGCAAGCTTCATACTCCTGTTCAAAGCTACTGAAGTTTGCTTATAGGGTTGGAGCCTGAGATACACCCAATCATTAACTGCTAATTCCCTTTATGATTGCACTTATCAGCATAATCCTTCATTCTTTCCTGAGCCTGGGACAGATGTTCTTTAAGTTTTCTAATAATGGCAGCTTTGCCCTTACCCAATTATCCACCTCTGCCACTGAAGAGGGACTGGAAATGGAAAAAGTATGGTCAGGGGGATCTTGCCCATAAACTGCAAAATAGGGAGTAGTCTTGGTAGCAGAATGGTGGGAAGTATTGTACCACCATTCAGCGAGGGAAAGCCACTTAACCCACTGTCTAGGACAGTCTCCAGTCATACATTTGAGGTAGTTTTCTAAGCATTTATTCAAGATTTCAGTTTGGCCATCCAATTGTGGATGATATGCTGAGCTAAGACACAGCTTGCAACCTTGGAGAGTGAAAAGTTCTTGCCAAAACTGGCTAGTAAACACAGTATCCCTATCTGAGACAATAGTGGAGGGTAATTGAACTTCCTTAGTTACTGGCAGGTGTTGGATGTAGGATGTGGAATTGGTGGGCCGCTAAGAGAAATGGCTAGATTCAGGTAACCCTTTGTTCTTAACTATCCAGTTTTCTTGTAATCTTGTCTTCTTTTAGATTTGTTTGTTCAATACCGGGCATTTTCTTTCCAATAATGTCTGGGTTTTTTTTTTTTTTTGCATGGGAAAAAATCTGTATGAAAGAGTCTGCATCTATTTTTCCTAGTGTTAAATATTCCACTTCCGGCAATGCCAAAAAAAATTTGGTCGAACAAGCAACTGTTTGACCTTCCGATCCATTGTTGTTGCTATATTAGATTTTAATGCCGGCCACCATAAGAAGTTATAATGCTGGCTTCCTAGTTTTTCCTTAATAAGTACTCCAGTTGGAAACTGAACTTGCTTTTATTCATTTGGACCACACAATTGAAACTTGGAAAGTACACGTTTCCTTAGAAAACAATCCTGAAGTTTGTTCTGTAACCCATCTTGCTTATTGGGGATCGCAGGATCGAATTAATGATGAACTTTAGTTTCCTGATATGGTTGTGTTGATAAACTGTGAGAAAAGAAAACGTGAAGAGGAACGAAGTATTCACTTTGATACCCCAATTACCTATATTAGAGCAAGGAAATGCGAAAAACATGTGAAGAAAAGATATCGGTTCTTTTCCATTGTTCACTTTCCTTGTCCTATCCTTCTCTTTCCTTTTCCTTTCTTTTCTCGCCCCTGTGTCTGCTAAGTACATTATGTCTCTGGAAAACATGTAATTTTTCCATTAATTTTCTAAAGTTAACGACCTTGTGCAGCGGAACACAAGTTACAGCGGTAAATATCAATTTGTTTCAAATAACAAGAGGGACAGTAAGTAATCCTTCACTTGTTTATGGATTTTGCCTTCTCCCATGATTATCTTTCTCCATATCAGATTGCTCGTGCTATCCCATGTAGTTTTCATATCCACTGATAAAATAGTGTCATTTGTTTTGAGATTACCTTTATTTGGACTTTGCAGGCTGACTTCGTTGATATGCCATTTTCTGACAACAATTTTGATGCCATATTTGCAATAGAAGCTACCTGTCATGCCCCAGATTTGGTAATTTTCAGTTAGATCGTGTCCAGAATTTGAATTTGCAATTGTCTCATGACTCTGATCTTTCATGTTGGGTATTATAGATGGAATCCCAATATACATGTGTGCATATTCATATTATCGTTTTTATCTATTTGTTTATTTGTGGGAGAGAAATAGGTGGATTGCTTGCTACAAAGAGATTTACAGAGTATTGAGGCATGGCCACCATTTTGCTGCCTATGATTGGTGTATCACTGATTCTTTTGATCCTGGAAATGAAGAGCACCAGAGGATCAAGGTTATAATCATGCAAATCAGTCTGGTGCGATATATTAGAACACACACACACACACAGAGAAGAGCCATGACTCCAGGCCCCGCGAATACCGCCGGGGCTCTCTCTCACTGGTATCTCCACCGCCGGGCTCTTTCTCTGAACTTTTCGAACCAAGGTCTCTCTCTCTCTCTCTCTCTCTCTCCTGATTCTCCATGTGTAGAGATTTATGCTTGGGTAGTTGGATACTTGATTGAACCATGCTTAGTATTGTATTTATATTGCACTTTGTGGATTGGCGTGTTTAGATTAGATTTTCTTGAATGTGCTGGATGTGTTTTATCTTATGTTGTGCCTGTAATTGAAGTGAGCAAATTGGATCAGGCAATTTGTAGAGGTTGATGGTCCTTAGTTTCAACAAAACAAAGCAAAAGGGTTTGAGTAATTCTGATTAATCGTCTCTCTTGTCAATTCAGGAAGGTATGGCCAACCAGATGAAATTGCTGGACTGGTGGAATGCCGCTAGTTACATTACTGGACAGGTTTACAAATACTATTCATCAGATCTCCATTTTGTGATTATGAATTTCACTTCACTATGACGACTTTCACGGTCCTGATATACTTATGAGCTTCTTGATAATGACTCTGGGCATGCAGGTGTTTACCATTGATGGAGGAATGGTGATGTACGAGGTCATCGACTAGATTTCCTGCCAAATCACTACGAAAAAATACCTTTCGTTCTCAGACAAGTAGAGTCAAATAACAGCACGTGTCTGGTTTGTGCAAGCTCAGAGAAGAGGCAGAAGCGCCTTGGAGCGGCCAGCCAAGAAAGGTGAAAAGGATGCTACTGCAACTTGGGATTTTTTTTTTTTTTTGCTTGTATATAGAGCTTAAGGCAGACGAGGATGATTATGTTCGACTCATACCACTTTTGTAAAACATTATGTATTCATATAGGCCAATATGCCATATTTTTTTATTCTACTTGTGTTGGTTTTAAAAACTTTCGTTTCAATTGCAATGTGCGACTCGGCGTGAGTCTGAATTATTATTGAAAAGATGTTTGCTATATTGTGACTGTTGACTGAGACGTTGTAACGTCGGGCTACGCTGAAAACAAAGGAAATTTGTCAACTTTTCCAAAAAATAGAATACATTTTTCAAGACACATATTATCACTCAAACAGACTCAAAAGAGAAGTCATCCTCCAAACCATTATCCAACATTATCCAAGACAGTGACACAGGGTATAGACATGATATAGTACATGCAACAAATGGAACCATATCATACGGATACGATAAAGGCACGAGATACAGATACTATACGGACATGGCATACGTATACAATATAAACACGGGATATGGATACGATACAGACACGGTATATGGTTAAGTGGGAAAAAAATGCAATCTTGGCAAAAAAAATTCAACATAGTTCCCTTGCTTTATGGCCTAACCCAACGCCTCACTTCTCAAACTAACAACATTGACAATCCAACAAAACTAACAACAACATTGTATATGAGTCCAAACCACGGGCTTTCTTCATCCTATATTACCATTCACAATCCAATAAATTACATTCACAAAACTAACCTTGTTTTACAACGATACTAGAACTTGATATTCCAAACTAACTACAAAACAAATTACAACTTCTAATTGTGTCTCCAAGCCGTGGGCTTTCTTCCTCTATGACTTTGTTACACATTTACCGTTTTACACTTGATAAAGAGATCTAAATGAGGACATTCCTCAACCACTTCATTAATTTGTTAAGGAATCTCTAAATCTGTCTTCATGCAGCTTGAATGTTCAAGTACTTGTTCTTTACTTGTGTGAACCGCGACACACGCTGCACTTGTGTGAACTCCCATCAAATCTTCAAGACCGGGTTTCTCACACCCATTGAAGCAAAGGGACTCGTCCTCCTTTGCAATTTGTGCCTCCAACTTATAAGAAATGCTAGATAGGGCAGTCCCAACCACTTGTCTGTTGCGCAAAAGATACACGCAACTTTTCTCTGCAAAAAGGCCTCGATTGGATGCTTGAACAAATATGGACTGACTTGAACACACACACACACACAGTTTGGACACAATTTCCAGATTCAGACATACCACTAGACAGCTGAAACCTGAATCGAGAAAGTTCAGATTTTGTGCACAAATACATATGAATGGTAGACTGCAGAATTCTCCCGGTAATCCATTAGAAACAAAAGCTAGAAAGTCCAGATTCTGGGTCATGAGTTCCAATTTGGTAAGTAGATTGAAAAATAGAGATTTCATAGGTCTTTCCATCATCAAGACCTCCGGATGGGAGTAATCCAGATCGTTTTGGGGGATTGGCAATCCCTTGGGACTGTTACTCCGGTCCATAGAAACAAAACTAAACAAGAACTTTGGAAGGTCCCCCACCTTCATAATATATCCCACTCCTGAACCCGTTTATCAAACACGGCCTAAAATCAAACTTCAACCACCAAAAGGGGCTTCTAAGGACATAAAGCAGCATAAGATGTTGCTAGCAACCCTCTAATAGAGCTCAAACACTGACTAACATAGGAAAGAAAGCCAATAACTGAATAGCTAGGGTCGAAAACTCAAACCCTAAGTAACAAACAATATTAGATTCAAACAATTTATTAAAGAAATAGAAAATTAAGTATCTTTGAGTAAATTAGAAACCCAAACTTAAATACCTGCAACAACGAATGAATATCAGCAATTTCTATAGTTACTTTCATATCTGTGAGCGCCAAAGAACCAAGTATGCTGCTAGTGAGCAAAGTCAGAAAAACATTATTAAAAAAAAAAAAAGAAGGAAATTTAACTATGAGATCAATTACAAAGAACATACCTAAAGGGATCTGGAATCATACCTGGGGAAAAAAACCCTGAAATTAGAGAGTGAGAGCTTTGCAATCATAATATAGCTAGTTCAATCACCCATGTACAGTGTTTGATGTTCTAGGAAGAAAGATCGGCAGCGGTACAACCCATCCTATACCAATAGAAATTTCCTCTTCCCTGGCAAAGTCTCTGCTCAGCCATGGTGAATTGAGAAATGAAAACATTCCTGCCTAATCTAAGAGAGAGAGAAGCAGACCTGTTTAGGATAGAGGATTTCACGCCGACTTCGATTACTTCTCAGGTAGATCCGCACCGTCGAAGGAGACTTGCTGCCGGCCGGAATGCACATGAATTTCACGCCTGTGGTCGTCTGATTCTCTCTCTCTCTAGAGACTCATTTGGATGGGTGCCTATGATACGACTTATCTGCTTTTGGGGGAAATTGAAAAACAAAGAAGAAGGAGGTGACACAGGTTGAACCTGTGTCACGCCCTTACAACGACGTCGTTCCAGTGAAGCATTGTACTCCCCCATCCATTTTTAAGTGATCCATACGGAAATACGTGCAATTTCAATGCCCTAAAAAAAATATATTTCTCTATATAATTCTTTAACTTTTTTTATACCAAATTAAAGTGATCATTGAGTACTTTAATTTGGTGCAAAAAGAAATTAAAAACATTCTGCGGAGGTGTCTTTTTTAATGCCCATAAAAATACATGTTTCCCAAGTGGATCATTTAAAAAGGGATGGAGGGAGTTGTTTTTAAATTTTTGAGACTTTCTACCTATATTAGCCTTTTTTTATTAATCCGAGACATTAATCTTGTATATATTGCCATAATATAAATCTAGGAAATTTTTTTATTTTATTATTTTTATATTAGTACTTAATCGCAATGCTTTTTCATTTCTTTAAAATGGGTTTAGTTACACTGAATCGAAACCACAACATTCATTCTAGGCCTCCAAACGACGTAGTTTTGTTTAGTTTTTTCCGGGGATAATTTTTATCTATCTCAATCATATTTCATTGATCTCAAACATTCATTTTGTTAAATTCGTTATAATTTATATTACGTAAACTTTTTATATAATTTGGGTAGAAATTAGTACTTGATCTTGATGCATTTTTTGTTTTTAAAATGAGTTCGGTTGCACAGAATACAAACCCCAACAAACACGTTCCAAATAGGGAAAATGATCATAAAATGGTATTTAAAAGTAATAATGTCAATTACATTGTAAGGTTATTGGAAATGACTTGATTGATGAGAAGGAGAAAATAAATTCCACATACATGGTAAGGCCTACCCGAAAAATTGACCAAACTACTCTCCATGGCTGTAAAGCCCTAATACCCAATATCAGCCACACCCCTCTTTCTCCTGATTCAAAACGAGAGAGAGAGAGAGAGAGAGAGAGAGAGAGAGAGAGATGACTAAGACAGGGAAAGAAGAGGAGAAACCTAGATCTGGAGTTGCAAGCTTCATCCTCGTCTCTCAATCTGTATCTGACGTTGAAGCAAGCAAGGAAGTGATAAGTTTTTAGTTTTTTGTGTCTAATCACTCTCTCTCTCTCTCTCTCTCTCTCTCTCTCTCTCTCACACACACACACACACATTGGTACTCCCTCCAATGGTTAATGTACCTATAGATCTAAATAGAAGAACCACCATTCCACTCTTTCTTCCTTGTGTGAGGGGTTTTATGAACTTTTAGTTTCACAAATTTTTTGTTAGTATTGAGTACAATCTTGTGAAGAACACATCAGTGATGTTTATGTGAATGATATGGTTGCCCAATATTATGTTATTTATGTTTTCTGTCAGTGAAAGAGAGTTCGGCTCTTTGGATGATATGACATTGCTCCATCTATGAATCCCAGTTGCATTATATGTTAGAAAACAAGCACTAGACTGGCTTAATTTGGAGGATCTTTTTAGGTTTTATTCAAAATTGTATATATTATATTTGTTCAACTTTTCATCAATTATTTATGGAATACTAGTTCGTCTTGATTAAAAAGAATCTAAACAAAAAAAGGAAAAAAAATCCAGAATAATTGAATAAAGAAAAAAAAGAAAAAAATCTTTCCATTTATTTATTTATTTTGTCTTTAGTAAACTTATTTTAGGTTTTGATCATACTGATTTTCTTTAGATTCCTTCCCTCAAGAAGAACCAATAATTCATAAAAAATTGCACTCAACTAACAAATGCCAAAAAGAAAAAAAAAAAAGTTGAATGGAAGACAGGAAAAATAATCCAAATGGATTATTTAGGCCGAAATATCGCTAATTATTCGGTAGTATACAAGCATAGCCACATGATGCTTCAGATTATTCTACCATAGTACCATCACATATTTATTTGGAGTTAATTCACTTTGTTTGCAGAGTACTTCCCGAAAATATGTGATGTAAGAGTATCCATAAACACCATATAGCTTGCTCCAGGAGCATTAATGATTAAATCCACCAGTAGGCAATACGTACCTCGTTCTTAAGGTACAAGACGAGGTTATGGTAGGGCAAAAAGTGTTCCAAATTAAGAACATTTTAAAAGCCTAATTACTGGAGTACTATAAAGATGGAATCCGACGGTTGTGTTTGGTTTGGGTTTTGGTTTTTATAATGATTAGAGGGATAAATAGGGATAATAATTAAAAAAAATAGGAATTAATGATTAGAGAGAGATAGAGAGAAAAATAAAATTAAAAATTAAAAATAGGAGTAATAATTGGATAATAATTGAGAAAATCGGTTCTTGAGAACCAAAACGAACAGGGCGCCTCCTAATTCTCTCTTTCGCATTGCTACTCAACTTATTTCCTATCTATTATCATGAAAAAAAGTGCGGAAATCAAATTATTTTCATTGACAAAATTAGGATCCAGTGCATAACCCAAAACTCTCTAGCCGATATAAAATGTGATTTATGTTATAGAGAACATTACTGTCATAAAATTATGAAAGTGTCCATCCTATTAATTACTTCTAAATGTTATTTCTCCAATGAAATAATGAAACTTAATCTTAAATGAGAAAAACGAATCCGTTTTATAAAAAATCCATAAGTTAAAGCACAATCTTAAGTACAATAATTATTTACCTTAAGAGTTAATCTTAAACAAATAAGATCTTACTTTAAACAAATAAGATCTTTACTTTGGGAGAGTGTCACATATAAATTCATGTCTATAGCTTATGAACTTTAGACAAGTTGTTTATGTTATTTGGACTTTTAGTTATTGTACATAGGTAGAATAATCTGTCTCGAAATTCAATTTTTTGCTTTAGCCTGTTTAACCTAATCAACTCAATAATCACATAACAAGCACAGAGCGTTGCGAGGTTTCAGTTTGACAAATGTTTTTTTCCTTTTCCTTTGAGTGGTTGAATCATTTTCCTTTTTGTTTTGATTGGCTCAGAGCATATCCCATAACTAGTCTAACTAATCCATGTCACCTAAATTGAGGGGTTTCCCTAAACTTCTATGAAGGTAAGAAATTAATTATGCCTTATTTTGCAGCTCCCTCGAACACTTTCGTGGCGCGGCCTTGAATATTATCCGTAATTGTCGCAAAATCTTATAGTAAAAGGACTAAGTAGACAAAATTGATAAATGAGGGACATAATAGATAGATTTTGAATAGTTTAAGTGATAAAGGTGTTAAAGGTCCTTCCCAATTAACATTAGGACTATTTTGGTAATTTCATCTGACCTCCGGTTTTCCAGGCGTCTATTTCATCTTGGCGTCAAAATTATGATTTGAGTTGGGTTGCCGCCAAAACTTTCCATCGGGCAGCAACAAGGGCTGTGCCGGTCAGGCCACGGTAAAGTCTTAATCGGCGGCTCAAACCGCGTTTTAAAAACCTTAAAAAGGGAAGGAGAAAAAGGGTCCAATTTTTGGTGAAGGAAAAGTGAAGTTTTACAGCATTTTTTTTTTAGGTAATTAAATAATCATCCTGTTTAGAGATAGCACATATGTTTTCATCCTTGTCATTTTGAACAATTATGTTTTCATCCTTTTTACTTGTGAAATACCTTTTCTACCCTTATTTAGTGATATGTATTAATATACATAACTATTGTTGCCTAAATAGGTG
>JAXBDA010006234.1:0-21445 GCA_036023075.1 Gaultheria prostrata | reverse complement strand
AGATTTCACATTTTAGCACGTTGATTTTATGGGAAATCTCATAAAATTAGCGTGCTAAAATGTGAAATCCCATAAAATCATCCAGTTGATTTTATGGCATTTCACATTTTATCAAACGGAAAACTCAGCCTGATATGATGTAATCATCTGTAAGTAGTGAGGTAGCACTGCTTTTTGAGGAGCTATCTGAATGGGCTTTTCCTTTGAAGTGTTAAATTTTTTTTTTTTTGTGATTCAGAATGTTACTTGGTGGTGTTATGTGATAAAATCATTTTTGGTAGTTATAATAGACTAAAACCATTATCGGTCCATAATGTCTCCAGGTAGTTTTTACATTCAAAATACTGGATATTTGTCTGGCTTCTTTCCAAACCCAGCATCTTCATTTACCCTATTGTCAGAGGTGTTTAGTCATGGCTGTTCAATTTTATATGCTACAAGTATATGACGTGAAGGGCTCACTAGCCAAAAAAGGAACAAACGAAGAAGGATAATACAACACGAATTTCCAATAAATGCAGGTGGAGGGGGAGAATGTCTTGAAGTTTGCACTATGTTATGGCTTTCGGAACCTGCAGAATATTGTGAGGAAAATCAAAATTGGGAAATGTGATTACCACTTTATAGAGGTCATGGCATGCCCTTCAGGTAATATGAGTGTGTTTTGTTGGTGTGTATGTATATTCCTTTAAGTTTATATAAATTCAAAATTTTTTTTTTGACCGGCGAAAGTCAATATTGTTAGGATAGTTAGAGTGGCGCCCATGGAAGAGGAGTTAAACCCCTAACCTCATTTCTCCTGCCACCTAAGTGCACTCCTGATGCCATTGGGCCAAATGCCTCTTGGCATATTAGTTCAATTTTTTCTGACGTAGTGTTGTACTTTTGAACCAGTTAGCCTACTCTTTTATGATGCACTACTACCCTCTCAGTCTAATATGGCATATGCCTTGCCCTTCTTTCGATCTACAGGGTGCTTGAATGGTGGAGGTCAAATCAAACGCAAGTCAGGGCAATCTCCCAAGGATTTTATCCAATTATTAGAAACGTCCTATACGGATAATGTAAGTTTTGTGCCATGGTTTGGACAGGGGCTCTGAATTATCGAAGATGGTATTAAAAACTGATATCCTGTCAATATTGAACTGTCTACCTATTTCATTTCGGTTGCACGAGGGAACCACCCTTATTTATCCTCTTTTTGTTAGAATGTTAGGTCTGCACCTTAGATATAGGATTTGATTGTATAACTTGCAAGAGGGTCCAATAATTGCTCGTCCACAATTTTCAGGTTCTGGTAGCTGATCCATTTGAGAATCCTCTTGTAAAAAGCTTATACGATGAATGGCTTGATCAACCTGGTTCGGAGAAAGCTAAGAAGCGGATGCACACGGAATACCATCCTGTGGTAAAAAGTATTACTGCTGAGTTGCAGAATTGGTGAAGAGCTTTGTATCAAACTTCCAATTCCATTCCAACAATGGAGCTTCCTGTATCATTGTCTTCCCAAAGTCAACTAACACTGTAACATGCTTCTTGTGGAGTTTGTCTTGGTTCTTCATCAATACTGCTGACTTTCTAACTATAGGACGTCGGGTAGAAATATTGATTTTGTCTGAGATAGCAGAGCGCAAGTGCCAGGACGACATCGGTTATGTATATATGATTTTGTTTCAGGTTTTTCCCCTATATATTTATTGTAACGATGTTTTGAGTAATCCCTTGCAGAGGAACATAAGCATGTAACACCCAATTTTCTTTTGTCTGCCTGGATTCGGAGTCCAGTTATATCGCCGCCCTTATTGAAACAAGAATAAGCAGCTCTGGTTTTTTCATTTTCTGTAATTAAATTTATTTCTGAAAGCGGGACAGATTCTGGTGATTGTTACTTCTGTACAATGTATTCTTCTTGATGCTGAAACTGACTCAAATCTCGGAGGTCACAAGAGTTATACTTCATTCTTTAATTACTGTTTGATTCTCACTGATGTTAATAGGGAAACAGCCGCCACCACCAACTTTTCCGATTACAACACTCTCATATGCATGTATGCTCCACCGGACCTACTCATGACCTACATCTTATCTGTATTGTCCATATATATGTGAGAGCGTGTGGTTGGAGGTAGAGCCACAAACGAACCAAGCTACTTGCGAGCAGTTCGTGGCTCGGCTAGTTTATTAATTGAGCCGAGCTCAAGGTTGAGTTCTAGACTCGTTTAGCAAAAGAGCTCGGTAAAGCTCGGCTTGCAAAGGCTCGTTTCGTTTATATAAGCTCGGCTCGTTTAAAGAGGCTCGTTGAGTAAATTACTTTGCCTCGGCTCGTTAAGGGTTCGGTGTATTTACTAGCGAGCCGAGTTCAAACTCTACAAAGCTTGATTCGACTCGGCTCATTTATACCGCTAACGAATATGCTCTTCAAAATTGGCTTTCAAATGGCCAAGTGGATACTGGAATGTTCACACAAGTACAAGTGGGGTCCCAATTGGATTTTAAGGGTTGGGCAAATTTAGGAGCTTTTGTATGCTCTGGACTAGCTAAACCATTGGGTGTCATTATATCAACCATGGGATCATTTGTAATAAGTGATCCCTTATGTAGCTTATGTGAGAGATTTTTTGTTCGAGATCAAATTTCGATGATTCGAACCGTTAGATGTGTTTAAAACATATTTTTAAGGTCCACCGCGAAAATTTGTCAAAAGAAACAAAAAACCGTACGAGCTTGATCCGAGCATTTTTCGATAAAAACGTAAATATACGTTTCTATCGAAAAATGCTCGGATAAAGCCCTTCCATGTAATTTTTTTTTTTGACAAATCGATGCGTTAGACCTTAAAAACATGTTTCAAACACATCTAACGGTTCGGATCATCGAAATTTGATCTCGAACAAAAAATCCCTCACATAAGTTATATAAGGAATCCCTTACTGGATATTTATTGTATCAACCATTATCTATTAAATTAATGAACTATTCTAAAGACACAGGTCTTGCTAAAGACTAGTTAGAAGGCTCCCTAAAATTGTCCAAATGTATTTGGAGCCATGTTTGGGGATTCCTACTTGGAGATCAAAATTGAACAAATAGTTTGCTAATTCTAAGAGCTTCACTTGATAGCCATTCTAGAAAGCCCATCGGAGATGCTACATTGGAGATGCTCGGTCTGATGGTTTGCTTGTGTGTCTGCTCAATGCTTATTTCAAGTAAATAAGCAAGGTAATCAAACTATATCCCGAATAGTAATTTTCTCTAAACTATTCTTTACTTGAATGTACCAGCTATTCATATCACGATCGTCATCAAAGTGTTTTGTTCTACATAAACATCTTTACCATCATTTTTGGGCCTTCTGCTTTGGGCTTCCATTTAAATTGGACTTTTAAGTTTTAGTGAAAATTTTCCTATGAATTTCATGTAACTATGCATAATATAAGAGTAAAATCTTTGGGACCCCCAAAGTTAGATAAGTAGATAACATTTGGAAAGGAGAACATAAAGGGATATGCTTTGTTAGTGAGAGTGAATAGAAACATGGAACTTGAGCACATCAAACCTTAATTTATGGTATACCATTAAATTTTGTGAATTCCACTACTTTCTTGATAACAAACTCACGGAGCACCAAAAAATTAAAAGATTTTAGTACTTTATCATTTTCTGATAACTAAACGGGGACTTATTTTCGCAAGTAAAAGTAAAATTGAAGAGAAACGGAATTACCTTGGCGAAAACATTTTACAAATAGGGAATAGAAACATGGCATTTGAGCTTTTGCATAGTGGAAAGGAAAACTAATTATAGTCCGTCACATTCTACTAGTGGCTTTGCTTAGGATGATCAAGCAAAATAAGGAGTGGCAATCAAATGCAAGTTGCTTATTCTCCTAACACTTGCTCCAAACATCTCAGTCATGTCTAGATCTTCTGGCTTGGTTCCACTGCATAGTTTCCAGTTGAAGTGATACAACAATTGAGCTAGAGGAAATTCAACATTCGACAGGCCAAACGATATCCCTGGACACATCCTTCTCCCTGCCCCAAACGGAATATATTGGAAATCGGTTCCTATGAAATCAATAGGATTATTATCGAATCTCTCGGGTGAAAAACTCTCAGCATCTTCCCAATTGTCAGGATCTCTTCCGATAGCCCAAGCATTCACAATAACGTTTGTTTTTACGGGTATAACGTATCCATCAATCTCAATTTGTTCCCTATATTCTCTAGGCAATAACAAGGGGAGCAGGAGGGTGTAACCTTAGAGTTTCTTTGATTACCAACTTCAAATATTTCAATCCCTGAATGTCACTTTCGCGAATTCTTTCCTTCCCCTTGAGGACTCGTCTCAGTTCAGCTTGTGTCTTTTCCATCACTCTTTGATTCCTCAACATTTCCGACATTGCCCATTCGATAGTAGTTGAGGAAGTTTCAGTTCCAGCACAAAAAATTTCCTGTAACAGTCATTGTTGTTAAAATCCAACGATACAGATATATGTGTATCTTGATTCAGTACGTATCATGTAATTACTTAATGAAAGAAATTCAAACGTTATTCTAAGAAGTGAAACCTCAAACGCATTAATCTAAGTCGTTTGAGCGACATTCAAACTATTTGAAAGATATCCAACCTCAATATAGAGCTTGAATAGAAGAAAAACCACACTTCGATCTTGGTTTGGGAGAAAATTATTAGGGATTTTCTTTTCCGTCATTGACTAAAGTAGCAAGAAACCTCAATCTGATAAATCCTATTTGAGAGACATGAAATTGGTGATAGATAAAGGAAATTTGAGCTCCATTGCAGACTGTGTTTGTTTGGTGGTTGGAGCCCAAATTCACCATGTTATAACCTAGGATATTTATGTTGATTTTTTGGACTCTTGAATGCAAAAAGATGCTCTTAGTGGGGGCAAATTAAGATATTAAGAGGCCGGTCGGGATCCTGACCTCATCCATTAAAAAATTGTCACAATATATATTTTTAAAATTCTATCTAGTACTTAGAAGAAAAAAAAAAGCAAAATTCTAGGCTGACGTTAAGATTTTAAAAGCAGGAACGACGTTTAGGTTTAAAAAGTAGGAATTTTTACGTATAAGAGTTAACTCTTCCGTGTAAGAGTCTTCAAAAATGGAAACTCTTACGTGTTTGAGTTAATTCTTCTATGCAAGAGTCTTGTCTTATCGTCAGCCTAATGAACTAACAATAGAAGAAGGACCGTACAAAAAATACATGCATGGGATTTCGTCCATAGTGGGAATATGTATATTAAATTTAGTTACACCATATTTTGTGCATTGAGTATGCATACATGGCAGTTTACTATTACATTACGATTCAAGGTATCTCTGATATGTAGTAAAAACAATATTTTGGGATTTCGTTCTTTAAGCTTCTAAAAGATGTTCTACAAAATTGGAAGAACCAAAGCTAATTTTGAGATACAATTTGACGTACCTTGGATCCAAATCTTGACTACGTCCTTACTCTCTAGATTATCTTAACTACAATATTATAAGTTAGCAAATGACATTCCCAATCAAATAATCCGGATTCTTTTGACGAACTGTGTCACAAGTTGTCGAGAGTTGACTAATATATATTTTAATTAACCAAATTTATAAGGAGTATTAATTTAAGATACCGGCGAGGGCAAATGAGAGAAACCAAATAGGTACCCACTAGCAATGAGTTTATTATGTCACGTTGATTGCTTCAAATGGCTCAGTCAATCGTTCATCCAATCAATCTGTCCAATTCTACCACTTATCACTGCAAATAATTAACTGTCTCTACTAACTTCCACATCTTCTTATTATGTCATATTGATCAATTCAAATGATTCAATCAATAGGTTAATAGGTTAAAGTCTCAATCAAATTGATTTGTCCACTATAGTCAATTGTATTGATCCTTGTTGATCACTGTCAACTACCATCACTATTAATAGCTCCCTCCGTCACAAATTATTGGTTATGTATTCTGTTTTGGGGATGTCCCAAAATACTTATCATCTTTGAAAAGTTGAATTGAAAAGTGTGTAAATTTTCACATATTACCTCCTCATAAATAATTATGACTAATTTTTAATGGGTAGAATAAGGGGTAACATTGGTAATATAGTCAGACTTTTTAAAGGAAAAATGCATTAGTTGCATGTCCCCTTGAAAATTTGATTCCTACAAGGCAAGCAATATGGGATGATGGGAGTATATCTTTCTTACTTATCTCATATAGATCAAATCAAATGGTTGGATCAATTAATTAAATGTCTATTAATCAATGGCAAATGATATTGCCACGACAGGTTTTTTTAACGCCACGAAGTTTGTATGCGTGTTACATTTTTACCCTTCTCACGTAATGTGCACTCTTTCTCTCTCTCAATAGCAAAGTTTTCGAGAAATATACCCCTTTCCAAACGTATTTTAAAAATAGCCTTACGCGCACTCTTCAAATACACCATAATTGTTAACTGCCATGTGGCATGCCAGCTCAGCATATACGTTATACACCATTGCTTATGTATACTATAATCGTGCGTAAGAAAAATGCATTACTAATGCATATTATTACGGGCCGGTACAACATTTTGTGCAAAAACTCCATTAAGGTAAAGCTCACCTTTTTTAATTACCATTAAGGTAAGTCACTCTTTTGGGAGTTTAGGCACTTAGGGTATCGTACGATTTCATAGGGTTTTAGAAGTTTTGGCACTTTCATACGGTTTTGAGGGTTTAGGCACTTTCGTTAGGGTACCATAGGGTTTAGGTTTAGACACTTTCATAGGGTACCCTAGGGTTTAGGTTTATGGTGCACTTTTTTATTATAGACTTTTAGTGGTTTAGGCACTTTCATAGGGTACCCTAGGGTTAGAGAGAGGGAGGGAAGAGGGGGAGGGGTGGGGGGCATGTACTTGGGTGGTGCATTTCCGGAGCGGAAAGTAGAGCCGGTGGTAAAATGAGGTACTTTTGTACCTTAGACGTAAATCTCTCTTATAATTGTCCCAATCACGCATTCTTAAAAGGCGTTTACAAATGTCACTAAAAGGTTTGGAGTTTGGGGCTGCATCTCAATTTTTCCTATATTTAGTATTTTTCCCTTTTGTTGAACCTCAACACTTAGCGTGCTTTGTGTTTCTGAATTGATCCATCTTCTTTGCATTTTGTCTTATAGACCCATTTTCGCCCAATTACGTCTTTGCCTTTCGGCAGCTCAACGAGATCACATGTGTGATTCTTCTCAGTAATTGCAGTTTCTCATCCATTGCCTTTTTCCATATCTCTTCATGTGCAGCTTATTTAAAGTTATGTGGTTCACAAGTGAAGAAGGCAAAATCACAAGAGTTACATATGCCACGTAAGAAACGTACCTTTCTAGGTGGATTGGGATCCTTTGATGATGAGATCTCTGGGCTGGCCTGTGGGCTTTGGTTTAGACTTGGGTACGAAGTCAAAGTTTCTTGTCCATTTCTTGCATCAAAAGGCTCAAAAAAAACTTTTGCTCTTGGAAGGAATTGTCCTCTCTCATTTCCATGCAGCAGCTTCATAAAATATCACATCTTAAGAAACCACAAATTATTTTGGGAATTGATATTGGCACTCCCCATTTTGATATTGGCACTCCCTGTTTTGTCTCGATTAGGTGAAGTTACTAAACCACCATTGTAATTACAAAGCAAGAGATAAATGTAATTATAAAGTATATGGGTGGTTTAGTAACTTCAACTAATAGAAACAAAAAAGGGAGTGCCAATATCAATTCCCATTTATTTTTGTTTGGATTATAAAGACGATGTTCCTTGGACTCATTACTATATCTGATGAAAATATATTTCTCCCTTTTTTCGTCAAATTTTTCCCTTTCTTCTGAGGGGACTAACACATATGCAATGCATCCAGAAATCTTGAGAAAATTTACCTATGACTTCTCTTTATACCATGCCTCATGCGGTGTTTTGTTCCGAACTGCCTTCGTGGGAAATCTATTGAGGATGAAAACAGGAGTATTGATAGCTTCAACCCAGAATGTGTTAGGTAGGCCTTTGCCTTTGAGCATGCTTCGAGCCATCTCTGCAATGGTGCAATTCTTTCGCTCAGTTACTCATTTTGTTGAGGTGTTTTTCGAACTGTAAGTTGCCTCTTGATTCCTTTTTCCTTGCATAGATGAAGTTACCACCACGATCCGTCCAAAGTGTCTTTATTCGTCTTTCATTTTGTCTCTCCACCAAGGCTTGAAACTTGAGGAATACCAAAAAGGCTTCTGATTTTTTGTCAAGGATATAAAGCCATGTCATCCTCGTTTAATCATCAATGAGGAGGAGAAAATATCTCTTTCATATATGTCTGCTTTGCTAATATGACAGAGATTATAGATCTACACATATTTGATAATCTTTTGCCATTATTGGCATGAAATAGAGGTCAGATTGCAACAGACTACCATATATGTTCTGTTTTGTTGGCATGACACAGAGTACAGATCTACACATATTTCATAATCTGTTGTTTTATTAACGTGAAACAGAGGCCAGATTGCAAGTTGCACACCTGTAAGATCCAAAACGTAACATCACTCTCTATTCTCTAATAAATATTTCAATTGAGATGACTATACATTAAAAAACTCTTACCCGATCAATCATCAACAAACATTACATTGTTTATTCAAGCAACGCAATAAATAAATATTTCTATAAAACATATCCCAACGTGTTGCAGAGTGAGTGTCGTGTCGCGTGTCCGTGTCTGTTTATTGCTCTAATGTTTGGTACCAAGGCCAACACTGAGAAGTCAGCCGCATCGCTGCCCGCCATGGCTCTACGCTACGTCTGGCACAATGCGGCTGTTTTTTATGGGAAGGTAGTAGATATATGAGCAATCATATACAATTAATTGCATATGCTTAGATAAACACGTGTATTAATAACTGTGAGTTTGTGTGCAAAATTTTGGTTCTTGATTTTTGTTAGGAGAGAATTTGCATTGGTGTTTCAACGGGACAAGGTACGGTGGTTACAGTTCTTGAGCTGTTGTTGCCATAATCTTCTTTTGCAACCTCTGTACCCAAACCTATGATCTCATAAACCCTAAAGTACATAAGAACAAGAACAAAATTAGGAAGATAACCAAATATACTAAAAGAAGATAGTAGAATCAAGAACAAGTCGAACTATTTCCTCGACATGTTTTTAGAGTGTCCCCAGATTCGAAGCATTTTTTTAGAGTGTCCCCAAAGTGTCCGAACCAATATCGTTGTGAAAAATAAACACTCTCAGCCCACTCTGTAGAACATACACTTCGTCGGAGGCCACGTACCAGTGTCGGATACAAACACTCTGTAGAACCCTCAAATCCAAATTGTCCTTATTTTTCACAACGATATTGGTTAGGACACTTTGGGGACTCTCTAAAAAATCCTTCGAATCTGGGGACACTCTAAAAACATATCAAGGAAATAGTTCGACTTGTTCCTGATTCTACTCTCTTCTTTTAGTATATTTGGTTATCTTCCTAATTTTGTTCTTGTTCTTATGTACTTTAGGGTTTATGAGATCATAGGTTTGGGTACAGAGGTTGCAAAAGAAGATTATGGCAACAACAGCTTAGGAACCGTAACCACTGTACCCTTGTCCCGTTGAAACACCAATGCAAAGTTTCTCCTGACGAAAATCAGGAACCAAAATTTTGCACACAAACTCACAGTTATTAATACACGTGTTTATCTAAGCATATGCAATCAATTGTATATGATTGCTCATATATCTACTACCTTCCCATTAAAAACAGCAGCATTGTGCCAGATGTAGCATGTAGAGCCATGGCGGGCAGCGATGCGATTGACTTCTCAGTGCTGGCGTTGGTACCAAACATTAGAGCAATAGACAAACACAGACACACACTCTCTCAAATTTTAGAAGGAGCCATGACCGCCTCTCTCTTGTCTTTGACACCCCCAAATTCCCATTTTCTTTCAGAGATAGCCATCGCGACCGGTCCACCGCATCGGAAGCCCTTTTCTCAACCGGTCGTTTATCGAGAGCAGCTCTATTTCCAGCCACCGAAGATCCTCGTCGTTGTTGTCATCCTACTGCCTTTCGCTCCTCGTGAACACATGAGAAACTCGCCGAAGCTCCCACCTATTTCTAGAGTAACAATTTTGAAGCGGGGAGGGGGGTATTTTTGGAACCGTGAGAGGCAGATGTCCTGCTACCAATACGGAAATACTTCATGTCCTAATTGCATATTTAACTCCTATATTATGTCCTTCTCGAAAAAGCACCCAATGTTTTAATGTCTCCCATGCTTCTTTTGAAGTTTTTGCACCCAAAATTCTTGGAAAGATAGGTTTATTTACCGCACGTTGAATGTTGAGTAGAGCCAATGCATCTTTCTTCTTGTTCTCCTTGAACTTCTTCTTCCTTGCTCCCGCCCAAGTTGCTTCTTCTTCATCATTTACTGGTGCCTCGTATCTAGTTTCAACAAAAAAATCTTGTGAGATGAATAACGTCTGCATTTGAATGCTCCAATATTCATAGTTCTCTCCCTCAAATATAGGGATGACAGTTTGTGCATAGTTGAAAGTAGAAGTGTTGGCTTCCATGGTGGCTGATAGGAGACTTGGGATGGATTTGGGTACCTTCTCTGATACCAAAATTGTTGGGTGTTAGATTAAATAAAGAAAAGGATTAAACAAGAGAAGTGAGAGATGTTCAAAAATGAGGTGTGAGAGGTGTAATAAAAGGGCTTTGTATTTAGCACATGTTGCACACTTCTAGATAAATTAGATATTACAACACACTTCTAGATATTAGATATTTTTATACGTTTCTAGATTTTTTTAGCTCAGATATTTAATACGCATTCTTCATAATTCTAGAACAAGATTACAATTCTAATTAACCGTCACACCAAAAAATTAGGTTGATCGGAACACATTTGTGTAAGAACATAACAAGATTACAACACTGACTCAGAACCCATTTAATTTATTTATCTTAAGGCAAATGTATTCCAGAATTATCTCAACAGTTATCTCATCAACTTGATTGTTGACATGAATGATCATAAAAATGAGCCAAGGAAGAATCCACAAACGGGCCAACTTGACAGTCCGGTCCATGAAAATGGCGTGGAAAGGATCTCTTCCCTGCCCCGCCGCCCGAAACCTAATAAACACAGTATCGAGAAGATCCATTCATTTTGAGAAACAAAGTAACGCTTTCCTAAAACAAGGAATGAAAATAAATGCGGTGTAACAGCGAGGATTCAGAATCAAGGTAATGGACCAACTAGTCCTCATTTTGCTGACTTGTGAAGAGAAGGAAAATTGACGAAGTATGAAAAAGAATTGAGAAAAGTAGAAGACTTCCGACAGCCTGGTACGAAGTTAAGAAAAGGTGAGGTCCTAGGTTTCCGTACTCTTCAGGGACTCTTTTCAGCCGCCTCCCTTCCCCTTTGTCTGCTCGTGGAGAGTGTTTTCATCCCCATACAAAAAGATGGTAAAAATTTGTCTTGTTTTGTGCTTTTGGTCTCTGTTATAATCTGCTAGGTTAGTTTGTACATTATGCCTCATAGATGTCTAACTTTTAGCATGGGGAATTGCTCTATTGGTGTTGAATAATGTTTCTTTTTTTTAGAGAAATGGAATCAGCACAATTTTAAAATGCAAGCTGTTCGATGCACACAGGGACGGAGCTTTTAAGGGGGCCGGGGTGGCACAAGCCACCGCCGGTCCTAACCTCCCACCAATTGTAATGTGTATTGTTTGACAATTGTTATGGATGGTTCACCTTTGTAAACATGTATTTTTTGGGTATTATGTGTACTTTTATTGGAACTAAATATTCTATTCATCCCAAAAAATGTGTCCAGTTCGTAGAATGAGAACTTCAAAAAATGCATTTTGTTTCAAATAATGCCAAACTTTTTCTCAGCTAGATATTATATATCAACAAATTCTTTTAATTTATGAAAAAAGTTTGTATTTGTCCAAATAAAAAAGGCATTCTTTTTCATTTCTCGGTTTACAGATCAAACATTTTTCTTCGGACGAAGTGAGTATATAAGTATATTGGTCATTTTGGGTGCCACCTCCAGGTTTGAATCCTGGCTCCATCCTTGAATGCACGTGGGTCTGGATGCAATAGTATGCGGAGTTGCGTTTAAAATTGTGCTTGTAGCCTTTTTGTTTTCTTCGAGTGTGAGATTCTATTTACTCCTATCTTAGACTGCCTATTTTGTATTGGTTGGATGATAGCTCTTGAATTAAATGGCTCTAAGTTTTGCCAGTGTTTCCAATTGGCATGGTACTAGGGTTTCATTTACAAGCATAAGATACAGAAACGCAACATGTATAGTCCTACGAACGAGTTTTGGGAGAAGTCGGGTTTGTTGTGGGAAGGATAATTTGGTTAGGTTGGATTCACATAATGTGGTATAGTGCCTTTAGTCACGGGCAATCACTAGTTATATTCTAATATTTGCAGATTTGCCCAAACTTTTAAGATAACTATACTTCTATATTTGCGTGGGAATTTACATCATCTATGGTTGATTTCTCTTTTGAAACAGGGCATCGACCATATATTTATGTGTTCTTGTTTCTCTGTTTTCGTTTTCGCTGTTTTCCTAAACAAAAGTTCACGCACACAACCATCTTCTTGTGGGAAACGGATTATGCAAAACTTGTCCTACAAAAAAGAAGGAAGCTTACATTGAAATTTGATGCATCACTGACTCATTGGTGCAAAAAAAAAAAAAAAAAAAAGGTAGCAAACAAGTTCTAATAGTTGTTTTGATTGAACAGACTACCTCAAAGCGCCTTGCTGAAAGGAAAGTCGAGAAATTTGAGAAGAACATCACTAGGAGGGGATCAACCAAGAAAGGATCAGAATACCCGGTTGGCACTATTATTCTTGGGCTGTTTGTTTTTGTGGTCGTCGGATCATGTATGTTCTTTTAACCCTCTTTACATCTATTGTTGTTTGTCAAATTGAGATTTCAGTTCAGTTGTGATGGGGGAATGGGCATTGACATTTTTACTAAAACAATTTTAGATACCAATGGCTACTTTTTGTTGGGAAAATAAGAGAAATATAGCATACACTTAAACACTGCTCTTTGTATTAATTTGTAACAAGAATATAATTACACACAATCTTTTAGTCTCACATACTTGGATAATATTCCCTCCCAGTGGTGGTGGGGGGGAGGCCCATAAAGGTCTCCCTCACGTCTCTCTCTACTTTGCTCTTTCTCTTCTCCTTTTCTCTTCTATTTCCCCACACTTTGAATGCACTCATACAATACCTTTACATAGAAAACTAGAACAACAATACAAAAATGTGTAGCCTATTGAGTAGCTCATAGTTATCCAAAATCTCCCACTTGCATATCCAATCAAAAATCTTCCCAGCCTCCGAACCAATAGTATTCCACATGTTTTTCATTCTTAATCAAGTTTACTTTTCAACATCCCCCTTAAGCTTGATTCCTTTTTGCCAGCACATCCATCTCTTGTCTTCTCGTCATGTCTTGTCCTTCTCTTCTACCCGAGCCTAGTGGGCTTGCGTCTCGTCCGTCCTCTTCACATCTTTGCGTCGCTCGACAACCTCTCGTTGCCGTCCCCTCAATCTCTCGAACATTGGGTGTTCTTCTTCTCTCAATTTCCTACATTGTGTGTGGGAGGCAACCCCCATCTGGGGTTCCCTCAATCTCTCGTTCTCTCATGGAATAACCGCGCATTGTTATCGCAGGAAATAATCTCTCTTTTGTTTTCGGCCTCTGTCTAACCCAAACAACCTCTGTGTTGTTCTTCACCCCCTCTGTTGAGTCCATCTCCCCTCTCTGTGGACTCATTTGGTTAATATCTGAGGCTACCTCTTACTCTCTCACTCTTCAACCACTTTTTGTAAATGGATTGGTTCGGACTACTCCATATTGGGTTGCATCTCATGGCTCACAACTTACTCTTGCACCTCTTCTTCATCTCGGCTCATCATATTAAATCCTTCTCGTACACCCTTTGAAAACACGCGAGGGTACATCAGCAACGCGTGCGCTGCGTTTGAACTCATGCACCGTATTCCTCTAGCACGTGCACACTCTTTGGAACGTCCTCGTTTGCTCTTCTTCATCTTTCCTCAACATTAGTCTCGTCTTGTGGGGATCAAAGTGAAACCCTTGAAACTTTTGGGCCTTCACTCAATGGCTTAATAGTGCTGGGGGGTGGAGTGTAATTTTTGTCTTGGACTTCAATCATTCACCGAACAACTTCTTTTTCCCTTCTTTAAAACATGTTGGCTCCAAAAACTTGTTGAATTACCTGTATCACGTCTCTTTCTGTCCTTTTTTTTTTGTTGCTCTCTTCTCTTTCTTCTCCAGTCTTCTCCATCTGCTCCTCATAAAAAACAAAGGAACACCGCCTTGCTTCAAACAGCTCGTGGGAGCTTCTTTCAATTCCAAAATTGACGCCGTTCGCGCCAATGAACTCGTATCGTCAAGTTCTATCTTCTTCAACTCTCAGAAGTAATTTTTGTTCACCTCAAAAAAGTCAGCCCGTCTAGCTCTTCGTCGGATTTTGCCGGGATAGTCGCTGGGTCCTTGGCCCGTCTGGCCCTCGATCATATCGGAATTCGGACGCACACATATCACCACAGGTCCAGAATCTTTGCACCATGTGCTCTGATGCCATGTTGGGAAAATAAGAGAAACATAGCACACACTTAAACACTGCTCTTTGTATTAATCTGTAACAAGAATATAATTACACACAATCTTTTAGTCTCACGCATTCTACATATGCACTGGATAATATTCCCTCCCAATGGTGGTGGGCCGGGGAGGCCCATAAAGGGCTCCCTCACGTCTCTCTCTACTCTGATCTCTCTCTCTTCTCTTTTTCTCTTTTATTTCCCCACACTTTGAATGCACTCATACAATACCTTTACATAGAAAACTAGAACAACAATACAAAAACGTGTAGCCTACTTCTTTGACTTAGTTGCACCATAGTTATCCAAAATCTCCTACTTGCATATCCAATAAAAAATCTTCCCAGCTTCCAAACCAATAGTAATCCACATGTTTTTCATTGTCAATCAAGCTTACTTTTCAACACTTTAATCACCAGTGATACTATTTAGTAATTATTTTGCTAGTGATTCTGTCGAAATCTAAGTGATTTGCACTAGTTTTATGATTGATGTGCAATCTACTAAAATTTAAAGCTTCTCTTTCAGAAAGCAAATAATTGATTTTCACAATTGTTCCCCCCCCCCCCCCCCCTTTTGGTTTGGCAGACATCTTTCAGATGATCAGGACAGCAAAAAATGGCGGGATAGTTTGATGAGATGAGAAAGAAGTGATATCCATAGTATCAGCATTTTGCGTAGATACATGACAAATATATGGTATTACAGTGCAAGAAAACTTATAACGGAGATCTTAATGAATTATAACTGCGTTATTAGTTGTTGATCATGTCTAACTTGTTCTATTAGACATAATATCTTTTGTCATGCTTATGTTGTCTTTCCTTAAGTTTGTGATTCATTTAGAAAATAGTAACTGATCTCGAGAAAGAAAACATGGAATTTTATGGTGTGTTACGGCTTTTTTAATTTCTGAACGGAAAGGAGAACATAAGCGATATGAAATTACTTGTGAAAACTTGTCTTTTTCATCATGGAACTTGAGCACATCACACCTTAAACTATGCTACCCAATTGGATTTTGAAGATTTGATCACTTTTTTTGTTAAGTAAACACTATGAAGATTACAAGAAAGTTAAATGTTTACATACTTTTTCATCATCAAGTAAACAGTGCTTTTTTTCCTCAAGCGAAAGGAAAATTGACAGGAATTGAAATAACCTGAGCGAAAACTTTTTATAAATAGGGAATAGAAACATGGAATTTGAGCCTTTTTACTTTGTGTAAAGGAGGTCTAATTATGGTCCTATCACATTCTAATGGTTGCTTTACACATGATCAAGTGATCAAATGCAAGTTGCTCATTCTCCTAGCACTTGCTCCATGGGTCTAAGTCATGTCTAGATCTTCTGGCTTAGTCCCACTGGGTAGTTTCCAGTTAAGTGATACAACAATTGAGCTAGAGGAAGTTCGACATTTGCTAGACCAAAGGACATCCCTGGTTTCCATCGTTTCTATCTGGGTAAAAGTCTTAATTTTTTATTTGTCCGATTCCTCTCATCAAGACGAAGTAATACACCAAAAGTTCGACGCAAAATTAACAAACGCAAAACTTTTTTTTGAATAAGGACAACCGAAAAATGACTTTTAGCAAAGTCACTAAAAGCGTGAAACTCATTACTATGTCTTTCACACAACATATACACACGCACACCAAACCCAGAGAGAAACAGATTTTTATGCGGTTCCCCAAAATCGGGTAGTCCACAGAGGATAATCAGAGCAATGTTTCAGACACCGGAAACACAAGCTTTACAAGTGGGTTCACACAACTCACTACACTCTGTTTGTCTCATATGAATTCTTCTTCATTAATGGAGTCTTTATCTTCAAAGCTCCAAAGTCCACAAAGGGGCTATGCTCAATCTGTCAATTTGAGCCACCAAACATGATTTCCATGTGTGGAAATTCAACACATCACACCTTTTGCTCTACTATGCTTGGACTGTTATTTTCTCAAAGGAAAAGGACAATGCAAGGGAATTGAAATTACTTCAGACAAATCATTTTACAAATAGGAAACATGGAATGTAGCATTTGGGAAATGAAAGGAGGGCCAATCATGGTCCATCACATTCTAGTGATGGCTTATTCTCCTCGTGATCAAGTGAAATAAGGAGTAGCAATCAAATGCAAGTTGCTTAATCTCCAAGCAGTTGCTCCAAATGTCTCTGTCAAATCTAGATCTTCTGGATTGGTCCCATTGGGTAGTTTCCAATTGAAGTGATACAACAATTGAGCTAGAGGCAGTTCGACATTTGCTAGACCAAAAGAAATCCCTGGACATATCCTTCTCCCGGCTCCGAAAGGAATATAGTGGAAATCGTTACCTATAAAATTGACGGGACTGTTATCGAATCTCTCAGGTAAAAACTTCTCAGCATCATCCCAATACTCAGGATCTCTTCCGATAGCCCAGGCATTAACAATAAGTTTTGTTTTTACGGGTATAAGGTATCCATCAATCTCAGCTTGTTCCCTACATTCTCTAGGAATTAACAAGGGAGCAGGAGGGTGTAGTCTTAGAGTTTCTTTGATAACCAACTTCAAATATTTCAACTCCCGAAGGTCAGCTTCGCAAATTCTTTTCTTCCCCCTGAGGACTTGTCTCAGTTCAGCTTGTGTCTTTTTCATCACTCTTTGAGGAAGTTTCAGTTCCGGCAGAAAAAATATCCTGTAAGGATGTTGAAAGTTATTCTGGATTGTGGTAAAAGAAACGTGTTTGTGAAATTATTTAAGTAGAAATACTAACCAGAACGATAGCTTTAATATTGTTGTTTGTCACAGGAAACTGAAGGCCACCCCTTTGCTTAAGTCTAAGCATCACATCGACAAGATCTTCGTCACCAGCTTCGCCATTCCCCCGTTTAATAGTTTTGAGGTTTTCTTCATGCTGCTTGATGATTTCTTCGAGGATTTGATCCATCTTCTGATGAATCCTTCCTAATTTAGACCTCATCCCACTGAGAAAGTGAAGTACTTTGAGTGAGGGAAACAAATCACACACATCGAAACCTCCTGACAGGGCGTCCGACTCCTCCATCACGGATATAAGCGCATCTTTGTCCTTGCATCTTTTTCCAAATGATGCTCTAAAAGTTATGTCATTTGTAAACGACAACATCTTTTTGGTAAGATTGATTGGAGCATCTAACGATGATTCGATGGATTCTATAAGATGGAAAAACTCATCCTCCCGAATAGAACAAAAGGAGCGGATATTTTTGGCACTTAGGAGTTCCAAAACGCAAATTTTACGCATTTGTCTCCAGTAATCGCCGTATGGAGAAAATGCGATGTCTACAAAATTATAGGTCATAATCTTAACTGCTAGAACTTCATGCCTATTTGCAAATGCCAGATCGTGCGTTTGCATTACCTCTTTGGCCAATCGCGGTGATGATACGACAATAGTTGAATTTTCGCCTAGTTGAAGATGCATTAGTGGTCCGTATTTTCCTGCCAGGTCTCTCAGAGAACGATGCGGCAGTGAGCCAGCTAAGTGGTGGATGCTTCCGATGAGAGGTAGCTTCCATGGTCCTGGGGGAAGATTTGGAGTTGGGTTATGAGTTTTGGATTTGGTGAGTATTTGAAGCAGATTGAATACGAAAAACAGGAGGAGGAGGACTAGAGTGGTGATAGAGAAGGGAAATTGGAGCTCTATTCAGACATACAAAAGATAAATAAGTGAGAGTTTTTTGGTGCTCATTATTAAGGAAATACTTTCTCCGTCCCAAAATGGATGTCACAAAATACTATTCACACCTCTCGAAAAATCATTTATATTTTTTAAGCTATGATGAATTACATATGCTATATGGGTCTTGTTTGATAGATTTTGCTTAGTTTTATTGAAAAAAATCTTTAAAATAAAAAAAAATTATAGATTGCAATATATAGATGATTGTTTTAGAGGTGTGAATTGTTTTTGGGACGGGTGGAGTAGCTGATAATTATTAGCTGATAATTCTCTCTCAAGTGAGAAATAATTTCATTTGAATTGTGTTTGCATTTGATTGGAATTTCAGTTGCATTTTGTAATTCAGTTAGTTGATTAGGAGGGAGCCAGCTCAGCAATCCATGTACTAGTCTTTTTGTCCAATGAAATCGCTAGGGTAGGAGAGTATATAAAGTCTTCTTCTTCTTCTCTATAAACCATAGGAAAAGGACAGATTGTAAATGTTCGGTTTAACTACTATTTTGGTCCTTCTAAAACATGCTTGGTCTCAATTTTGTCATTGTAAAACTTTTTAGTTTTTATTTTACGCTTACACTTTGAAACGAAGTTCAATGTTACCCTTCGGTTAACTCTTGGACGGAAAATGCTTTACTTTTTGGGGGGTGCTAGAGGCGTAAATATTTACATTGACGCCCATTAATTTATCTTTGCCAAGTCAATTTCTATTGTTACTTGGAGTTAAATGCTTTACTTTTTATGTTGTATGAATTTGGAGGCTTTGATATAAAATAGGTGCAAAATCGAATTTTATTCGGTGTCAAAGCAAAGCCTGTGATCAAATTAGTCATGTGATGAGTCCACGAGTACGATGGATAACAAAAGTGAGAAGCACCGGATTAATTCACAGCTAATGGTGATTGGAGGACCAAAACCTATATGGCATTGCACGTGGCTGATGAATTTCCGAGAGTGTTTCGATATTGGTTTGTTTGGTATTAATAAAAGAAAAAAAAAAGAATTAACAAGTGAATTGGAGAGAATCAGTGGGGCCCATATTAATTGTGTGGCACATGCTTATGAAATTTGGGTGGGACCCAAAGTTTAATCAGATTGCTAGTTTTGGGAGTTGGGGAAATTCACGATGGCTGCTATTGGGTGCCTATACATACGACGCACACATCAGGTTACGGGGACTTTTGATTCATGCATACTACGGAGAGGCAGAAACGAAGAACTGCTGCCGCAGTTTGGCAGTCGCGATGTCCGGCTAAACCACCCATTTAGGGGAAAGATGAAGCCCCGCTCCAAGTAATGATGTATTTTGTATAAACTAGAATTTTTATTCGGATCGAATTATATGATTAGAACTTGGTTTAATTATTTAATTCTTTCAATCAGTTGTGTATTTGTATCTGCAGTTTCAAATATCCGTTCATATAATTATTTTTAATGTTGTGCTTGGAGTTCAGAGATAGATTATGCTCGTAAGACGGATAGTGCCGTTGGGCGGCGTGACACCGTGCCAATGAGACGGTCCGTGCTATGGGATAGTCTATATCTTTTAACAATCACAAATATCCTCTTGCCAATTATCGATAGGGATTGTAAGCCCTAGCGATAATTAGTTATCGATTTGAATAGGAACCCGGTTTATGCGAATACATGGTTATGCAGTTGGGGTGGACTCAAACCCTAGACTTTTTCTCTCATCATCTTCATCTTATTTAATTTATGTTTTCTTTAATTAATCAGCTTTCCGAAATCAAATCTCAACCAATTGTTTTCTTAGAATTAAATTAAAAGTTGATCGAAAATAACGTAATTTAGCCAATTTGTTCCTGCGGATCGACCTCGGACTTAACCACTATTCTTCGGGATATTAGTTAATTCCATGTTTTATAAATTATATTTTTGGTACAAAAACGACCGATCACGCCCCCGCGTAACATAACATATTTATACTTTCGTCGGTGTGCGGGTATGGAGGAGATGTCGCATGCTCATTGAAGAAAACCAATTTCATATGATACTCAATAGCAAGTACTTAATTAATGTTAGCTAACCATGTCTGGATGTACGCAAGTAATAATTAAAAGAGATAAATAGTATTAGGATATTTAGTCTAATTATTGTCCTATCACATTCTAATGGTTGCTTTACACATGATCAAGTGATCAAATGCAATTTGCTCATTCTCCTAGCACTTGCTCCGAAGGTCTAAGACATGTCTAGATCTTCTGGCTTAGTCCCACACGGTACTTTCCAGTTGAAGTGATACAACAATTGAGCACGAGGAAGTTCGATATTTACTAGATCAAGGACATCCCTGGTTACCATCGTCTCAGTTTGGGAAAAAGTCCTATTTTTTTATTTTTTCAATTTCTCTCATCAAGATGAACCAATAATCACCAAAAGTTTGACAAAAAAGTAACAAACACAAAAGAAATTTGAATAAGGACAAAACCGAAAATGGGGAAACTCATCTGTACGCCATTTAATTACTTAATGGAAAGAAAAACATGAGGGAAATGAAATTACTTGCTCGTATTGGCTTTGCGGATAGGAAAGCAGAGGAAAAGGAACAATTCATAATGAGTGAGTAGAAACATGGAATTTGGGAACATCGCAACTTTTGCTCTACTATGCTTGGACTGCTATTTTCTCAAAGGAAAAGGAAAATGCAAGGGAATTGAAATTACTTCAGAGAAAACATTTTACAAATAGGAACATAGAATGTAGCATTTGGGTAATGAAAGGAGGGCCTATCATGGTCCATCACATTCTAATGATGGCTTATTCTCGTCTTAGTCGCTTATTCTCCTCGTGATCAAGTGAAATAACGAGTAGCAATCAAATGCAAGTTGCTTAATCTCCTAGCAGTTGCTCCAAAAGTCTCTGTCATGTCTAGATCTTCAGGATTGGCCCCATTGGGTAGTTTCCAATTGAAGTGATACAACAATTGAGCTAGAGGAAGTTCGACATTTGCTAGACCAAAAGAAATCCCTGGACACATCCTTCTCCCGGCCCCGAAAGGAATATATTGGAAATCGTT
>JAXBDA010006233.1:0-21446 GCA_036023075.1 Gaultheria prostrata | reverse complement strand
TCCCGCCTCGGTCTGTTGACTGCAATGGACTCTGGTTGCTGTGGTGCTTCCTGAATTTGAGCCTCTTCTTCAGGAATGTCTTGTTCAACAAAATGATCCATAGGACTCTCGACTGTCTGAACAGTCCATGCTGGAACAAGAAAAGTCCCTACTTTCGCCTGTTCTGAATGTTCCACCTGCTGTTGAGCATTCGGCTCCACCTTCTACTTGGAAGGAACCTGCTGTAGCATAGCAGATTCATTGAAGGTAACATCACTGCTTATTACAACTTTTCTTGACTCGGGACACCAAAGCTTGTATCCCTTCACACCTGGATTAAAGCCCAAAAAAACAGCTTTCTTGGCTCTCGGATCTAACTTCGACTCAGTTACATGATAATAAGCAGGACATCCAAAAACATGTAACGAATCATAATCTCCAACAGGTTTCCCGGACCGTACCTCCATTGGAGACTTTTCTCCAATTGCTGCTGACGGTAAACGGTTGACAAGATGTGCGGCATATCTGATTGCCTCACCCCAGAACGCCTTGCTAAGCCCGACATTTGACAACATGCACCGGGTTTTCTCCACCAAAGTGCGATTCATGCGTTCTGCAACTCCATTTTGCTTCCCTGTTGTTTTGCGTTCTGCAACTCCATTTCTCCACCAAAGTACGATTCTCGAGACTTAGCTGTCGGACAGAAAATTGAGTAGAAAACCCAAATTTGTTTCTGGTTTTTGTGTTTTGGCACCTCACTACACAGCTCTGATACCACTTGTAGTGCTAATTGGTAACCTTGGAAACAAACACACAAACCACAACACAGAATATTTACGTGGTTCCCCAAAAACGGGTACGTCCACGGAGGGGCAGCAGAATTCACTATAATTTGAGGAGGATTACAATCACACTCACACTTACAATTACAGCCTCACAATACTCTCGTGTATCTCTCTCTTCTCTGTCTCAGCTCTCTCACGAAATCTCTCTGATTTTCCACACACTTCTCACAGCCCCGAAGGGCTGCTTAAATACACAGAGAAAATGGGGAAGTTTGGCAGCCATCCATGGAAGAAAACATGGGCCAAACTTTGCCAAACCAGCCGCAAATGAGGACTGCCAAGTTCAGCCGCTGGCTGCCAACCATGGTAGTAAAGGAGGACTTCAAAGCTCCAAAGCTTCCCTGTTGTTTCCCATTGAACACATGGGTAGGAGCCACACCTCTAAATCCAACACCTATTGAACAGGAGTGGTTCTTTTTTATTTGTTTTGAGTGTAAATAATCCACCTATAAGATAGTTAAGGCATGCATGTGGGTGGGACATGTGTCTCTCACTTTTCCCCACGTTTTTCTCCCCCTCGCAATTTTAAAAAATTAAAAAAGCAAAGCAAAACTATAGAAAATTATGATCGGGGGTTTGGAAGCTTTTGAGGGCGCTAACTACATTACTATATGGTATAGATAGATGCGCAGATGGGAAAAGTACAACAAGAGGACGGTTTGGATCAGGGTATTCCTGTACTCGATTCCCAATTCTATGCTCATCTCAATTAACACACATCACCAAAACACAAGTACTTAGAGCATCCACAATGGACTAATCAAAATTGGATAACCAAAAGTTGCCACATCATCTTTTAATTATCAATTTAGTGTATGACCAAAGTTAGCAACCCTATGCTCCACAATGGCCTAATAAAATGAATTGGCAAAAGTTCAAATCCAATGGTCAGTTTTTTTTCTTCTCAATCTAATGGTCTACATTGAATGGCATCTAGTAAAATAAGTGAAAGTGTAGGGCATTTGTTAAAATTCATAAAGTGACCAACAATATTAAATGCAAAAGCTACTTTCTAAAGTAGAGAGTGAAACCACCAATAAGAGAGAGAAAAAGGAAGAGAGAGAAGGTTTTTGGATAATGATGGGTGTACTTGAGTGACAAGATGTGGGGTCCACTAATTTTGGTTATTGGAATGTTGCTAGTTTTGGTTATCCAAAGGCCAAAATTTGATTAGTTGCTGAGGTTGCTAAGTTTAGTTATTCCAATGTGAGCAATTTTTTTGAATAAACATTGCTAACTTTAGAAAATTTGAATTTTGATTACGCCAATATAGATGCTCTTAGAAATTATCAAATCCATAAGCAAAAGGATAAGATCTAAAATGAATATATCCAATAACATCTACTCCTAAGAAAGATGCAGATATAGTATGAAAATTTTGATCATTTAAGAGAGAAAAAAAATAAAATGAAAAGCAAGTAAGAATTACTTTAACACGACACACAGTACACCAAACATAGCACCATTACTACATTACAACCAAAAAGAAAATCTAGAAGAAAACAACAAGATAAAACGATCAGGATAAGAAAGTTTCAAGAAAAGCTCTCTCTCTCTCTCTCTCTAACTTCTAGCTTCCCTCTACACTAGAGCCCTACTAAACCCTAACCGCCGCCTTGAGGGGAGGCCAGATGCCTCTTGCTGGACCTTTCAATACCAACCTCCCCTCCTTTCTCTCCTTCCCTCCTTCTTGGATTTTCTCTGTTAAAATTGTTTGATCTCACAATAAATAGGTAAGTGGGTAATGTTCCAAAGTAAATTGCTAACTTCTTGATTTTATTTTTACTTCTAATTTAATATCTTAACAATAGTTTAAAAAAATTAGTACTCCCTCCGTCCCATTTTGTTTGTCAATTTTTGATAATCGTATCAGTTTTTGTTCGCTTATATCTTTTAAAATTGATCTCCAAATAAATACAATATGGATCTTGTTTGATAGTTCACGATTAATTCTATTATACAAACTTTTTAAAACTGTGAAAAATATTATAAATTGAAAGATATAAGCAATTTAAGGCGTAGCAGAAAATGAAATAATTGACAAATAAATTAGCACAGAGGGAGTATCAACCAATAAGGAGTGGGTAATGTATTGAACAAAATCGGAACATATTTTATAAGGGAAGAAGGTACGGACAAAGTGGGCTTTTACCCATTTACAACACTCGTCGCCACTACCCGACTGCTGGCCCGGCCCGTGCTCGGGTTCGGACTTTGGCTTACGGCTTGAGTTAAATTAAAATGGGCCCGTTTACAAACTATCCTATTCTTTTTGGGCCAAGTTTTGTTTGAAATCTGACCCAGAATTTCAAAATCAAAATTGAGTTGCAGCCCGTTACCTTTTCGAACGAGTGCGTTCCCAACCGGTTTCCCCATTTACGAACCGGGTTTGAACCCGGTTCACACCGCACCTCTTTGGACCAGTTTCATACCGAGCTGCGCGTTTACATCAGTTTTAAATCACGGCCGGAAACACAACCAAAACCTCGAGTCTTCTGCTCCGTTGGCCGGCTAAACTCCCTTTCTGAGGTAGCTCGCATTCTATTAACATTATTTAAGTTTTGATTTAGTGTTTTTATTATTTGAATCGTGTATGGTTGTATGTCTGGAGGATTCATGCATAATATTAATATTTTTTCATCAAATCTTGTGTATGTTTTTCTAGATTTGATGCACGATCTGTATGACTGGAGGATTCGTATATAATATTAGTTTTTTTCATCAAAACTTGTGTATGTTATTCTAGATTTTATGCACGATCATAAAAAAGGTTCTTATTTGTTTTTTGATAAGTGGGTTAGATGGGCTATGTTCTGTAAGACTCAACGAGATCAACATGCTATTAGAAGATCCGTTCATAGACGTGGGTCGTACAAGTAAGACGGTTTTGCTAGGCGCGGATACCCATGCTTGTTGGTGATTCAAAAAAATCTTTTGGCGATACGTGTGGGCCTGAGAACCCTAACAATATCCAAGTTGATTCGATATTGACCTTTATCATGGCATCAAAATTGTTAATACAGGTCTGGTGGCTTAAACCCTATCTTTTCCACCCAAATCGTTTCTCTCTCATACTTAATCGTAAGTCTTCCAAATAAATTTTTTAGTAGTATTATAGAAATTAAACAATTGAAAACCTTTTCCCTAAATTAAATTAGAAAGCATCTGAAACTAGCACAATTTGTCTTTTTAATTCCTGATGACGATATTCAGAATACTTACCACTATTCCAAAGAGTAATGCTAATTGTTTCCTTTTTGGTAATTATTTTTTTTTATGGTGAAATAGAGATCAAAGTTCTGCACTATTCCGTTTCGTTGGGCACGCAGTCAAAGTGCTGTTTTTTTTCCGGTAAAGGTACTATTTTCATTGAAGCTCAAACAAAAAAAGACCACTAAGGGAACAAAAACCCTAGTAGCCATAACAAGGCTCTCACCAAGGAGCACCAAAAAAATAGAAAAGTCTAAAACAAAGCAACACAAAAAAACTAGGACAGAAAATTATGCAACATTTGTAGCAGGGCCTAGGATATGTTGATCAACACCCCAAATATAGCACAACTCCTTATTCTCCGGAGTAGCTCTGAAATTCTTCCATGCCAAGATAGAATCCCTTGTAGAATCACAAATCTTAGAGCCAAGAGAGATAGGATCCACCTATTTTTGCTGAAAAATTCTCATATTCCGTTCACACTAAAATACCATATAGTAGCCAAAGAAATCTATATGATAGACTTCCTAAAGCTCTTCCCCTTAGAGTGAAGTAGATACCTGGCCCTCTCTTCATCCCAATCACTAGGGCCTCTTTGAATCTGATTCTTCCTTAACAGCTCCCCCCAAACAATACAAGAGTAGGAGAATTCAAAGAAAAGGTGATTATGAGACGCTGCCAGTCCTACATAAAACACAGGCCACATTGTCCACAACTCTCCATCTCATGAGTCTATCCTTAGTAGAAAGCCTATATTGCATAGCCAACCATAGAATGAAAGCGCACCTAAGAACAGCTTTGGGAAACCAAACCACCTTACACCACTCTTGAACATTAGAAGGAACTCTAATGGCATTCTAAGCAGTTTTCAAAGAAAAACTACCAGTTGGAGAAGGGTCCAAATCACAGAATCCTCGAGTAACATCAGGCAAAAAATCTGAAGGAGTCTTTGTCTTAATCTCCTGAATAATCCTTTTACATTCTCTAGGTCACTTATATTATTCCCCATTGCAAATTATAGAAGCTACCTTTGCATTGGGAGATCTCCCAATGTTAGTACTTAGTACATAATTGATCACCATACCTCTTATGCAAGGGTCCTGCCACTTGTCAAGCCAAATCGATGTAGAGGCACCATTTCCAACCTTACATAGAATCAGAGGTTGGCAAATATTCCTGAGTTGAAAAATCTTGCGAACAGTCCAAGATACATTAGATGGAATCTCCATATGCTAGAAGTTATGATCCTTTAGTATGTAAGTTAGGGGTGTGCATGGGTCGAATCGGGTTTCGTGCCCACCCGCCACCCGAACCAAAATATTCTGGTTGGGAAAAACTGGACCCGAAACCAACGAACAACCATTTGAAACCGCCCGATATGCTGCTTCGGATTGACCGGATCAAGTCGGTCGGGTTGGCCGGGTCCGAAACCAAAAAAAGAACAAAAAAAAAATGGTGAGAAACGGGGTTCTTCTCAGTTCTCACCCATATCCATCACCAAGAACGAAATCCCAAAAGATGAAGAACAAACACGTGGATTAAGTTTGATTGGTCTAATCACACTTCAGAAAAATACAAATTAATCAAATGTTGTGAGATCCAGAGACCCAAACTTATCTTATACATCCCCAATGAACAACAACATTTAAAAGGAAAACATACTCCCATACGAACAGATTTGAAATCTTGAAAGCTTGAACGCTTGAATCACAGCGGCCAGGGGGTTTATTCTTGAGCCCTTTAACATTTTTTCTATTTCCTTGGGCCTAGATCATCTCTAAAACGGTGGGATGGGTTATGCAAATCTGAGAGAGAGAGAGAGAGGAACTGTGGAAGTAAAAAAATTATTCAATGGGAATAGCCAAAGAGTGGCACCTGGGAATTTGTTCAAGGAGGAGTAGCTTTTCATCTTTACATGGTCTAGAACTTAAGAGAGGGAACGTCTTGGAAATGATAAGAGAGGAAAAAGGTTATTGAGCAGTGTGTTTCCTATTATCGAGAAGAGGCATGCGTATTAATTCAAAAAGTTAAAAGAGAATAGACATGCGTGGCGGCATATATCTGCGGGTCGGGTTAGTCAGGTCATGGATTATTCAACCCGTAAACCGCTCGAATTAGCTGTTAGAACTGCCCGTTGGTGATCGGGTTGGGCGGGTAGGGTCAGATTAAACGGATCCTTGCTCACCCCTATGTATATCTAAGTGTGTATCCATTTCACCCAAAGAGAATCGGCTTTTTTGCTTAGAGCCCAAAAGTGTTTAAGCATAGCAGCCACATTACACTCTCTCAGCTTCCTAAAGCCTAGACCCCCTTCCTCTTTTGGTGCACAAACCTGACTCCATTTAACCCTTGCACATTTATGATTTAAGTCACAACCAGACCATAAAAAAGCCATAAGCATGCTTTCAATACCTCGCAAGACTTTTTGAGGAATAAAAATATCTGGCTCCAGTAGAGTTGGATACTACTTAGAATAGACAAAATGAGCATTGAGCAGAGCTCTACCACCATATGTCAACCTTTTGGTGGGCCAACTCTAAATTCTCCCCAAAATTCTTTCCTGCAGAACCAAACAATCCCCTGCCATGAGTCTTGCGGAAATACGAGGATCCCCTAGATACTTGACAGGAAGAACTCCCACAGGAATGGCCAAAATATCTCTAAGATTCTGATTGAGATCATCACTCATTCCAGAAAAGAAAATGGAGCACTTGTTTATATTTGGTCTAAGCCCAAAGAAATGATAGAAATTATCAAGCATATCTTTAACAATCTGAAATGTATCGTGATCTGCTCCAAATATAATGAATAAATCATCCGCAAAAGCAAGTTGCAAAGTGCTGATTTTGTGTGTGTAAAGATTGTTTCTTCATGGTGTTGATTGTGGGGTGTGGGTCCCATCCTGATTGCCCCTTGATTGAAGGAGTGGAGGAGGTTCCCAGAGGTGGGAAACCTCAGTGGAGCAGCTAAGACCTCAGTGGGTTTTCTCCCCTTGATTTCCGGAGCAATTGGAGGACTTCAATTGCCTTTAAAAGCAGCACTTTTGGGCTTTGTCTTTGTATCTCAGTGAGAGATTAGCAATGTAGACATCAGAGTATGGTGAGGTGAGAGATTCACTTGTAAAGCTTGTGGTTTCTGCTGTCTGATAATTGCTCCGATCACCTCCATGGAATACCCGATTTTTGGGAAATCGTGTAAAATACTCTGTTCAATGTGTGTGTTGATCCCCGTGGGCACAACACATGGGAGGTGGACGTCCAGAATCCTAAGCACCATAGCGAGAGTGAAATCTTCTTTATGGACATAGTGATTAATTGCTGGCTTAATCTACTTCTAATTTTTTTTTTTTGGGTTGATAATCTACTTCTAATTTTCGGTCTATAAGTTGTTTGCCCCGTTTCAAGTTTCTGTTGCAATTCGAATCTACATTACGTATTCTGGTCTGTTTTGTTTTTCACTTTTCTGTTGTTTTTTAAAAAATCTGCTTATGCACAAAGGGTTCCTTTTGCTTCTAGTTTTCCAGCAGAGCCGACGCCGGAAAGGCTGGAAGCTAGGAACTAGGATGAAGTTCGCGGCGGCGTGTGTGACTATGCCCACTGCCCATGTCGGCCGCAAAGGACCATCTACTTGATTTTGTCATACGGTGGTTATGGTTGGTCTCTATCGCGATGATTAGGTGAGTTCTCCTAAATATTTGATCTTGTATCTTTGGCTATTGTTTTTACTTTCCGTAAATTTTTGTTTAGCTTTTCGTCGTAATTTTAGAATTAATCATTTGCCTCAACAAGAATCAGAAAAATATGAAAAATATGGACCGAAGTTAAAAAAAGTTCATATAAAAACACTATAGACCAAGTAATAAATTAAATTGGATTTGTAGAATTCTATAGATCTCTCAAGACCTAGTTATCTCTCGAGACCAATATAAATCGTTATGGATATTGGCGTTTTATTTACTTGACTCCAACCCGCATTAGTCCCATTCAATTTTTGTGTTATCACATCGTGTCATATTTGTGTTTGTGTAAAAAATGATCAACCCAAATCCTCTAATTTCGTGTTGGGTTCGAGTCTCGTTAACATGTCATGTTTGAAATTCTCAGTCCTACTCATAACACTTAGGCACATGACGTAGTTTTAGCTTATAGATTTTGCATCTTTTACCTTATTTATTATCCACCCTGCACTTCACAGCCTATAGGCACCCCTTGTTTCTTGTAAATGGTTTATTAGTAATAAAATACTTACTCCGAGCCTGATTCTCTTGTCAAGCCATCTATCCTTTTCAATAAACGGTTTTCGGATTTACGGGTTGAGGTAAGAAACGAAGCAGGAGTATGTGTTTTATCTGATCTAAGGAATGTAAGGTTGATGTTGGCCACCTCTGTAAACTGGAAGATTGCCAACGCCAAGTGCCTACTCCGACAATGTTCAAGTAACGGTAATTTTTTTTTTAATAACAATAAAGCAACAAATTAAGTTTACTACTCTACTTGATAATGATCGGGATGAAAACTTACGTGCTACCTCTAAATAGGATAATTATTTGATTACCTCTTTAATAAAAGAACTAAACCGAAAATGCAATGAACATATCATAAAATAGTTTTTTTTAATCTAAAAATTGGGCCCACAAAATTTAATGAGTACATAAATAGTTGGCCAAATTTATAGAGTGAGTTGTTGAGCGATAGGTTTATGGGTCAATTTATCTAGTCCATTGAAGTTAAGTTTTGTACATTCACTAGTTAAAATTGGGTATTGAACTT
Source organism: Gaultheria prostrata (assembly GCA_036023075.1). Lineage (NCBI taxonomy): Eukaryota > Viridiplantae > Streptophyta > Magnoliopsida > Ericales > Ericaceae > Gaultheria > Gaultheria prostrata. The sequence goes on along the minus strand of JAXBDA010006233.1, from coordinate 12,643 downwards.
CACATCCCCCTTTTCAACACTTGCACCCCCTTTTTGTTTTTATTAGGGTGAAATTACTAAAATACCCCTCCATTTTATAATCCCTTGGGGGTGTAGATGTTGAAATAGAGGGTTATTTCAGTAATTTCACCCTAATAAAAACAAAAAAAGGAGTGCAAGTGTTGAAAAGGGGTGTGAAGTTTAATTCCCGTAAAATTGTAGCCATTTGCATTATTGGGTGTTTTGTAGGGTCCATTGGAGATGCTAGCACTATAGTCTGCTAAGGTGAGTCGGTAAGGGCTGAGAATATTGGGTCCTTGGAAATGTGGGCCGTATATTGGTGACTTTGGTGTATGGGGTTGATAATTGTGTAGGTAGTGAGTGGGCTGGTGTTTAGGATCAGTGGGTATGGATAGAGTTTCCATGGGGAACAAACACTTGTGATGAAAATCAGAGATGTAGCTGAGGATGATAACAAATGACGATTTTTTTTTCCCTGTTCTTTTCTTTCCTTTTCAATTTTATTTTTTTTTCCGGAAGGGAAATAAACTGCTGAAACAAAAAAATCAAAATAAAAAACAAGACTAAGGGGTTGTACGATTTTTTTTTCCCTGTTCTTTTCTTTCCTTTTCAATTTTTTTTTTTCCGGAAGGGAAATAAACTGCTGAAACAAAAAAATCAAAATAAAAAACAAGACTAAGGGGTTGTTTGATAGCCCAATATTTTATCCCAAGGCCTTGTTTTCCAAAATAAGTCACGGCACTAAAATAAGTCCTTGTTTCCGAAAAACAAGGTGCCTCATAGAACATAGGTAGAACCGGCTTAGAGCATAAGCCAGTGAAGCTGCGGCTTCGGACCCCAAAAATATGTTAAATAATAGGACCTTGTTTATGTAAGGCCCTTATATATGTATATATATTAGTTCTAATTATTGCTACACATGAAAATAGGCCCAATCCAAGGTTTAGGGGCCCCCCAAAACCAGCGGTGAAATTAAAATTACTCGAAGCTTGGGTCCTAATTTTAGAACAGGAATAAAATAGATGCTCCAGTCTCCATGTGTCATGGGGTTCAATGGATTTTGAAGTATTGTAATGATTGTTTAGTTTTGAAATAAACTTTTATTTATATACAAAACATATAGAGTGCCCAATTCAGGCATTAAATGTAGACTTCAAAAAGTTAAGAAGCCTAATGATATTCACTTAAATCATATTTGCAAACAATCACCTAGTCAAGCTAAAAAGTTACTGGATCAATTCTCCTCCCGCACCACTTTGCCGCATTACTCTGTGATAGGAATACAAACAATGAGACAGTGGACTGCCATTTATCTCCGAATATTAGAAATTACAAGTACTATTATAAAACCACTGGAAATTAGGGGGAAACTCCATACCACTGTGACACCAATTCTCCGTAAAAAGGAATATGAAGTTCTGGGAGGAGCAGAAACCTACAGCAAAAATTTGAGGCCAGATAATTGATCCATATGCACAGAAAACGTACCTTCACAAAGTTTTAACTGAATGCATTAGGTCAGGCAAGATGTAAAACCAGTTACCTGAAATTCTGTATTAGGACAAGGGGGGCATGATTTCGGTTATAGATCCAGCATCAAATCCATTAGGCGGCTTAGGCGGATTGAGATTTGCAATTATGGCCTGCGCCTATGCAGACAGGACCAAGAGATTAACACTGTAAGTTAATTTTAGAGCTACATAATTGAGTTCAGGAACGGAACAGGGAATTGAAAATGGAGGTGGCACTTAAAAAGATGATATATAAGTAGTATTAATACCCCACAAAACTACATGTATCCAAAGATTAATTATACATATACAGTACCCGAAAAACACACACACGTCTTCGTAACTTGAGAATATCCATCATTAACATAGAATGAACAAAGTTTAAAATTCTAGCAAAATTGAACTTGATGTTCTTTTATTCTCGAAAATCGTCCAAGATAGAGTCTAAACCAAAGTTCAAAGAAATTTTCCTTTCAATGTACATAAGTGTCCGAGAGAGGAATTCATTTTCCATTTACGAATCAAATAGAAACATACATATCCTATTAATATAACAAACCCAACACATAGACCTAATTAATTTGCAATAATCAACACTCAATAATGAAAAAACGCTAACCAAAAATGACATAATGAATATGATTTAATTAAAATGGGGAGCCCCTGCATCCCACTTTCACCCTCGGCAAGCCACATCAAATTAGATTCTAAACTCAAAAGAGGCTTTTGAGTTTTGTGACTTTGTTTCGTTGAAAACTATTTTTTTTAATTGTAGGGGTGGCGCGTACCACTTCCCCTCTCTACAGCTCTGGTCCCTGCAGCTCAAATTTTAAGAAGTGGGTGAACTTGAACTATAACCAATTAACCTCCATCCCTATCGGTCAGTCAAAGCTCCCACTTGAAAATAAAGAAACCAAGTACAAGGAAAGTATCACCATTTCATCCTAGCATGAATTCTGTCTACACCTTCCGTGTAATGGAAAATAAGAGCACATCATCGGACAACTTCCCTAGAAAGGAATTAACAACTACTCCAAAAGTCTATATCTGTTTCTATTGACGGTCATAATTTGGGGAAATAGATGGAAGCCTATGTAGCATGGACATGAATATAATCACTAACATGGAACACGGGATTTCTACAAAAAAAGGGACACGGACACAACAAGGGATGCTGTAAAATAAAATAAATAAATAATATTTGTTTTATACCAGCGAAAACATAGGACTGAATTGAACGCACCGAGTTCAACACACCGATTTATTTTATTTCTAAATAAATAATATTTGTTTTATACTGGTGAAAACATAAGTATATGTATAAGCATGAAACATCAATATACATAAACAAAAATAATATATACATCATCTTATACTTTGAATCCAAAATATTTGAATTAATACCCATTTACCACAATTTTTTTTTTAAAATTACGTATTTCTCCTAAACATGTTCCCATACGTGTCCCCCATAGAAAATTAATAAATTTAATGGACATGCCACACCACATGTCGTGTCCCATGTGTATTTTTTCTTGTTCCCTTCGTGTCCTCGTCTCCCTAGGTCATGCCATACGTATTTTCCTGTCCTTGTGTCTCCGTTTCAGACACGGGTACATGCCAGCGTCTAGAAAGTGCCGGTGCTTTATAGATGGAAGATTTTTAGAAAAAGACCAGCTCTAACATTGTCAGATACACACAATTAAACACAAGGTCTCAGCTGATTTGACTTAAAAGCTTGATGATATGTTACATGGACTTCTCCAAAAGCATGAAGTACACGCACTGGACCCTACCATTGTTTAATCCACGTTCACCAGGGAAATGATTTTAGTTCGAGTATTTTTATTGACCTACATGTATAGATCATTCATGTTATGCATTGAATGGTCTACGGCACCTCATAAACGCTATTTTGTAAACATGGACAAAACAAGAACGGCCGAAGTAGATACCAAGTTACCAACACATAACAGAAACTCAAATTCATACAGCTTCAACATCAAACGGTAAGAGTTTCAAAACAACAAGCAATCACTATTTTGTCCCAATTTATCTAGTTCTTCTTTGTTGTATAATTGAATGACAAAGAAAACAGATACTTCTAAGTTCCAGAAATATGTATGCATTGTGGAATTCTCGAATCATTTTACTTAAAGACATAACCAAAGCTCACTACCGTTAACAGATGTTCAGGTAACATTGGACGGAACTACTATTGAGTGGAGAAGAGATCTTAAATTTACCAGAGAAGAAGTGAGAAAGCATTACCCCATTACGTTGTGAAAGGAATACAGACAATGAGGCAGTAGATTGCCAATTATCTCTCAATATTTGATACTATTATTATAAAACCAGTGAAAATTAGAAACTAGTACCGAAAACTAATTACAAGTATGACACCAATTCTCTGTAAAAGTAACATAAAGTTCCGGCAAGAGCAACCTATAGCGATAAATTGAGGACCAGATAATTGATCATATATGTGCCTGACATTCCTATAGTTTTAACTGAATACATTAGGTAAGATGTACCTGATATACTGTTTGAAGGCAGACCAACAATATTTGTGCTATAGATCCAGCATCGACACCAATAGGTGGACGAAGAGAAAGAGAAGTAGGAGCAGGAATAAAGCTTAGCTTGATATCTGCAACTATGCCCATCACCTATTCAGACAAGGACCAAAAGATTAACTCTAAAAGTAAGAGCTATATAATTGAGTTTGAATGTATATAGTAACAGGAAAATATAATTTTGGACATCATGAGGCCCAATTTTTAGGAGTGGGTGAACTTGAACAATAGCCAACCTCCACCCCCGTTGGGCAGTCAAAGCTCCCACTTGAAAATAAAGAAACCAAGTACAAGGAAAGTATCACCATTTCATACTAGTATGAAATCTATCTTCACGTTCTACATAATGTATAAGGAGGTCAAACCAATATGCTCTGCCTCTATCCATTCTCAAAAGCTATACTTGTGAAGGGATATTCCTCATTGTTTGATTTTAGTCACGGACTCTGAAGTTATTTTCTTCAAATACATTAGTTTTATGTACCCCGAAGGTCGATTGTATCCATCTTGCTTTTTAGATAAACAGAAATGATTTTCTTCCAACTTGAGAAAGGTTTTATTATTGTTATATGTCTTTTTAAAAATACTAAAGAATGATGTCACGTTTTAACAGTACCTATTGGACTTATCGAGCACGGACACATGATCTTCTCATAATCTCCATGCATGCCTCTAATCTAAAAGTTTAGTAAATGTTCAAGAATCTATATGAAATTTGGAATTCTGGAATCATTCTGCTTAAAAAGTAATATAAAGTTCCCGCAAGAGCAACCTACAGAAATAATATGAGGACATACTATCCCATCTGCACAGAACATTTACATGACCTTCATAAGGTTGTAACTGAATACATTACGTAAGAGGATAAACGAGTAACCTGAAATGTGTCAGGGCAGGCATTCAAGATTCCAGCATTGACCCCAATAGGCAGACTGAGAGAAACAGCAGTAGGAGCAGGAAGGTAGCAGCTAAGCCTTGAAACTGCAACTCCGGCCATCACCTATGTAGATAAGGACCAAGAGATTACCACTGAAAGTTAATTTAAGAGCAACAGAATTGAGTTTGAATGTTTATTGTAACATGAAAATATATTTTTGGACCAAATTTTTAGAAGTGGGTGAACTTGAACAATGGCTAACCTCCATACCCGTCTGGCAGTCAAACCCTCACTTGACAAAAAAGAAACCAAGTACAAGAAAGTATCACTGTTTCATACTAGTATGAAACCCTATCTTCACGGTCTATAGAATGGAAAAGGAGCAAACCAATAGGCTCTGCCTCTATCCATTCTCCAAAGCTATACTTATAAAGGCATGTACCACATTGTTTGATTTTAGTCATCAACTCCCAAGTTATTTTCTTCAAATACATTATTTTTTATGTATCACGATTCACGAAGGTCAATTGTATCCACCTTGCTTATTAGATGAAAAGTAACCATTTTCATTCAAATTGAGATACATTTAATATGTGTCTGTCTTGGAAATTTAGAAAGTATGCTAAGATTTCTTTAGGTTGTGGGTTGTGAAAAATGGGGAGCAGGCGATAGAAGGCAGAAAGAGAAATGAAGATGGCTGGACAACGATTGCTAGAAGAAGAACCATGCAACACAAGAAAAGGCAACTCTTTTTATTGGTAATCTGCCTGAGGATATGGATGAAGAACGGTTGGAGCAAATCTTTTCTCCTGACAAGTCATTGATGTGTTTATCCCATGAAAAGATAATCATTCCAAAACCTGGAAGATTTTTCACCGAGGAAGAAGGATACAATGCTATCAACAAATGGAACAATGTGTCAATTAGGGGTCACCCCCTTCTGGTTAAAAATGGCAAGATTTACAGGGGAATACACCTCATGTGGAGAAGCAGAAACAATTCTCCAATGGTTTCAATCCTCTCATGGTGAAGCAGAAACAAGCGTTGACACCATTGGAAAAGGTGGTGCTGCCTCAATCGGAGAAATTGTTTCATAAGGAGGTGACGGCTCAAAATCTGGTCACAAAGGTATGGAGAGAGAGACAATCTTATGCTCATACTGTTCGAACTAAACGTGCCTTTAACAGAAGAATTAAAGCCAATGAGGTAGGGACTGAATGGTTACAGAGAAGAGCAATAGCACAAATATCACCATCAAGGTCCTTAGTTTCTTATTTATGACCAAGATTTTGGTGATATGTCTTATTTAACACAAGTGATCAGGTCCGTCCTAAGTCTTGGTGATTGAATTGTGATCTCCTTACCTATTGCTGCTGATAGGAACTCAATGTTTCATGGTGGGGAAATGAGTTGGCTAAAGGAGTGTTTTATTGATAGTTTGAAATGGAGTGAAGCAATATCAATGCTAGGTAAATGATTGGTCTGAAATCTGGATTAAACACAGATAAGTCAAGCATCAAAAGAGAGTCCAGAGTCTCTTACTTCTTTTCTCTTTTTCTACTTCCTTGCATATGTTTGCAAAAAAATAAGTCTTAATTTCTTCCTTGAGATTAGTGTACAAGCTCCTATCGAATTCAAGAGCATGAAATATTATACGATAGTCCTGGAGCACCGCCACGTGATACTCCGAACCACTCCATAACCACACATCCTCGTGGGGTAGACTCCACATAAATATGTGATTCTAGAGTGGTCCGGAGCATCAAGTGGCGGTGCTCCCGGACTACAGAATAATTACTCTTTATAAACGTCCTACCAGCTTGATAGGAGTGAGACGGGAGCTCGCAATTTGCGCGGGAGGGCTGATTTGAGCTCCTGTCTCAGGAGCACACCCACTTTGAAAGATCCTGCAAGTCTGCAACTGAGCTTTAGAGTGAGTACTTATTCCTTACCTACTCCAGCCCAATCTCCTGTTTCCTACTCTATTTTATAAAAAAAAACCCTCCAAAACTCCACATTTTTATTTTCCCTCCAAAATCCGACATAGTATTTCTTCAAATTTTATAAAAAAATATTTTCAATATTGTATCTATTAAATCTTCTCTAAATACATATGTACCAATATGGATTTTGTGAAATATAAATGGACAAATTAAAGGCTAAATCAAGAATACCAATAAATTTCATCCTCCAAAATAGAAATATAGAGGCCAAACAATAAATATTTAGAGCATCTCCAACTCATATTCTATGCTCAACAAACTCCTCAATATCGTACTCGCTGCCTTTGAGAAGCTTACATTTGGTGAAAGCTAGGGAAATATGACTACAAAAATCATATTTCAAAGATTTCTTGATACAAAATTCTTATAAAACAAAACAAAGTATCAGAAATTTTCATGCAAAAAACCAACAGATTTGATGGTTCTCTCTCTCTCTCTCTCACACACACACACACACACACACATGCGCGCGTGCGTACAGGGCGCAAATTGGCACGACAAATAAATACAAACTTGAAGAGAATCAAGAAATAAATAGATGGATACCTTGCCGAAGAACCAAAGACCATACCCAATCAAGAGTTGGGCCAAAAATATATAATCATCAGCCACCCACCGATCCTTGAATACCCCTTTCTGAAGCTTTAACCGCCGGAAAATCAGCCATTTCACAATTAACTCGTATCCTCCCAGCTGCTTCAATAGACTTTCCAACTCCCGTACCATCTCGGGCGACCCCAGCATTGGCACGACCTTGATCCGGTCAAATCTCTCCTCTCCCTCTGCCTCTCCACCAGCACCAGCACCAGCACCACCACCTCCTCCTCTTCCTCCCAAGCCCGTGTTATGCTCATTTCCACTGATAATGCTGTCTCCACCACAGCGCACAGAGACAGGGACCATACGGGTTTGTTTCGCCTTCAAATCTAGAATGGGGGAGGTGCTTAAGCCGGCGGTACTCTTGGGAACTTTGAAGAACAGCGGCAATTGTGATTGTAGCAGCGCTGATGGAGCTTGGACGGTAAACCCCTCGGGAGATGCACGTATCGTGGAAATCCCCAACATATTTTTTTTTTGTTTTGTCTGATCTTGTTTCTGCTTCCTCGAACTCGTGGAAGTATAGAACACCGTGCTGTCAGAAGATTGCGCAATTTAAAAGAGGGCTGGTACGAAACAGGAAAAAAAAACATGAAAATGTACAGGAAATGGTAGCCAACGGCTGAGATTCAATCGGTGCACTGTGATACATTTGAAACCTACCAACCGAAGGGGGGAAACACACACACGACCTATACATTTGGAAAAATATGCCTAAAATGTTTGAAGACAATAAATACAAATGCAACACCTAAAACACAAGAAATTCCCAAAATTCTGGAGGAAGACAGCCGAGCCAAACAGGCAAAAACTTTAAAAATGGAAAATGAAAAAAAAGCAAAACATAAGCTGCGAAATACCCCTGCATAATTAACACTCAGCACAGAAGAAACAGAAATATCGAACAGAAGTGGAATAAGAATAATACGAAATTGATATTGGCACCCCAAATCCATATAGGATTGATATTGGCACTCCTTTTTGGGTGCCAATATCAATTCCATGACCTAAGATGAAAATGATAAATTTGATCAGCAACAACAACACAACAACAAGAGAAAAACTTATTCACCGGCGGGCTGTAAACAGCCGATTTGCAGCCACCCAATCAAAACGTGACGCGTCATCAAAATGGTAGTGCACCAGAATTTCCCCAAACACCCGCATGCGTCTGATCCCTCCCTCCTCCCTCTTCCAGCGACCCCCTCTCTCTCTCTCTCTCTGCGACCCCTTACCTGTCCAGCCTCGGCAACCACCAATCGAACGCCGGAGCTCTAACAGCACCGTCACCAATCGAACGCCAAAAATAAGTTAAACGACAACACTTCCAAACTCTAGACCTCCCCAATCACATCCCACTCGCCGCCGCCGGCAGCGGGAAAATGGAGGCGGCCGGAATACTGATGGTGTGTCCTATGTCGCCCTGCCGTGAGCAAGAGCTCGACCGACGTTTCAAGCTCTTCAAATTCTGGAACGTCACTAACAAGGAGGAATTTCTTAAAGAGAACTCAGCTTCGATCCGAGCCATGGTGGGATTCGTGGGAACCTCAACGGCCGGCGCCGACGCCATGCTGATCGATGCGCTGCCGAGGCTGGAGATCGTGGTGGCTGCTGGTAAGGGATCGCAGAGAGAGAGAGAGAGAGAAAGGGGGCTCGCTGGGGGAGGGAGGAGGGAGGGAGCAGACGCATGCGGGTGTTTGGGGAAATTCCGGTGCACTACCATTTTGATAACACGGCACGTTTTGATTGGGTGGCTGCGAATACAGCCCGCCCGTGAATATGTTTTTCTCCAACAACAATAGCAATAAATGCAACAAAACCGAAGCCCAGATTTCAATACAATTGAAGCAGATTCGCTGCTCACCTCTCCGATGGTGTCAAGGTTAACGAACAGTTGCACGGACGTCGTACTGACTGCACTCACTTTCGAGTGAGTGGACAGAACCTGGCGTCTTCTCTCTCTCTCTCACACACACACAAGCTTCTGAAATTTTTGCCCAATTTTAGGACCGGGAGGCGCTCTATTGTACTTGTCTCTGTCACGCTTTATACTACGTAGTATATTGTCACGTGCCACATGTCATGGACTGACTTTGTACCATTGGCGTTGCACTTTTGCTTATCAAATTAAGAAGTTAGGACCGTTTAGATATGGATAGATATTCCTTAGACACTCCTGATATGGAAAAAGTAACTGGCAAAAACAGAGGCGAATATAGGGCACAGGATTTCCAGAAATTATTATTATATATATATTTTTTTTGTGTTTGTAGTACTTTTTAGATTGGTCTTGTAAAAAATTATGTCAATCGGATAATTACACCTACTTGATCGAATTTTTCAAATTTTCATTCAGAATTTAGGACATTAAGTTAAGTACTGAATGAATTTTAAAGAAAAGTTTGATAATTGTGTGCCCCGTTATTCTTGTGATCTAATCGTACATATTGTAGGGTATGTTAAGAAGAACATTCGGCTAAAATATTACTCCACATTGAAAGGTTCGATCAAGTACTTATAATTGCATTGGAATATTGCATATTTGAAGATTTATAGATGATTAAAATAAAAAAAGTTGCTAAAAGAAATTGATCATTTCTCTATCGTTATCGGTTTCTTTTCTTTTTTCCACAAGTATCTCTTACAAATCTAATATTAGAGACTTAATTATAAGTTCGATTCTTTTTTGATTTAGAGGTTTTGTGACCTATTATTTTATGCATGATTTGTAGTCACTATAAACACAGACTGTGATTTTTTTTCCCAAAGTTATGCTTAACGATAACCACCCTGTGTGATTCCTGGATCCCCCACTAGATGAAAATTTATGCTATACTTACCTATAGCTATATGTTGTGCCATATATAGCACAAGATATATATAACTATGGTTGTAATTTAGCATGTCTCGTTGTGTTTCTCTCTTTCATAATGAGACCCACAAATAGTAATTCAAATTGACATTTTTTGAAAAAAAGAAAAGAAGAGAAATTGTATTTGCACCATCGGAGCAACGTTGCTTATTATGGGAATTTTAACACTCTTCATTGCTATGTTACAACAATAGCTATCCAAATAGCAACTCTACGGTTGGAGACGCTCTTAGAGGCCCTTAATTTCATGGTTTTAATAGGGTGCACAAAGTCCAAATAGTTGCGGTTCTATAAAAATCAAGTAACCACTAGCAAAGCTCTATACAAGCTAGGGTGGGCCTGGTCATCTCAGTTTTCTATTTTGGAGTATATTTTTAATACATATTTAAGAAAAGTTATAAAATTTGAAAATTTATTAAAATGTAAGAACAATTTTGGCCGACAAATTGGTCGATTTTTAAAAAGAAAAGAACAATCATTTGTGCTTTGGGTGTACACCACCGCCACATGTGAAACTAATTTTGGGATTGTAAATTGTTGGAGCCGAACAATTTGTTTCAAATATGTCTTTAAAAGAGCCTATGAGATAATCGACTCATTTACACACTCTCCTCCCACCTTCCACTTTCCACCTCCACCCAACATCCAATTCCGGCCGACGAAATTTCACGAGCTCACGGAAATTCACGTGCATTGGGTTGTACAACACAACTGAATTTGCGCACGTGAATTTCTATTGGGTTGGAGCTCGTGAAATTTCCAGTGAATTTCGCAACTAATATTTGCGCTCGTGAATTTTCACAAGTTTCACTTTATCTGTTACTATTTAACTTCCAGTTTCAAGTCTTCTAGATGTTTGGAAAAATAGAAAACGACCTTATATTTTCACTAGGTTTCACTACGCCTGTAGTGAAAAAAACGACCTTAAATAGTCTTCTAGATGTTTTGAATTCATTATAGGTACTATACCAAAGACCAAAAAAATCAAAGGTTACACTGGATCAGGTCCAAAGATCTGTCGATACCCTTCCATCCAAAACGAAAAAGTTGAGGGAAATTTTGTTCATATGCTGAGAATGAGGTTTTTTCTTTTTGTTTTCTCATCCACAGAAAGTTTTATTATAAACTCGATAAGTTAAGTACAAAAGGAAAGAAGAAAAAAAGAAGGAGATGGAATGGAATCACATCATGTTAGGTTTTTTGCCCATGGAATATGACACAAAAATGTTTAGCCCAAAGGATATTTCGTGGAGGCCAAACTTTAGAAAATTCAAGCAAGAAAAATAAATAAAAAAGGAAAGACGATAACTTAACTCCTCGATGCACTATTGTCGAGTTCTTATAAAAAATCTCTTTTGTGATCATTTTTTTTTGCAGTATATGTCCCGTGTTCCTTATTTGTGATCGAGTTGACCAACAGATAGGTAATTGATTCGTCAAACTTTTTGCATTAAAAAAAAGACGGGCAGGGAGGGGCGGGGGAATCTCATAATATTTCATAGTATCCGAACCAACTATCCCACATTCAATCCAACCAATCAAACAAGAGGTTGTGTTTTAAAAGAGGGAATCAGGGTGTAGTCAATTGCATTCATTGATCTTGACAATCAATGGTTCGGATTCGCTAAATATTTATCACCGGTAAAAAGCACTTTGACTGGTAATAAAACGGTTGCGAATCCGAACCATTGAAAACACTTTGGACAATTGCAATTGCTCACTATGCCCGTAGAACCCCAAGTCCCTTTTTTTTTTGGCTTATCTACTATTTTAGTCCCTACAAAATACACAAAGTTTCAATTTCGTCCTTGCAAAATATTCTGTGTCAATTTCGTCCTTACAATTTCAGACGAATTTCAATTTTTCCCTTCCGTCAAATTAATGACGGAAAATGCTTATGTGGCAAATGGAAAATGCTTAAAATACCAGAAAATGCTTAAAATAATAGAAAAATGCTTAAAATACTGGAAAAAAAAATGATTAATCTCCAAAAAAATGATGAAAATTTTAAAATTTTAAAATACCGAAAAAAATTCATTAGACAAAAAGTTTATGAAATTTATCTAATGATTTTTTGGAGTTAATCATTCGTATCGACGAGAGGAATCAGAAAAGTATAAAATATGGCCGAATTTAAAAAAGTTCATATAAGATGACACTTTTTTTTTTTTTTGGAATGACAATAAAATTTATTGAAGAAAATTTGA